>VSMD01125218.1:0-19357 GCA_008750895.1 Mirza zaza
AAGCCTAATCAAAATATTAGGAGTTTTTCTTTTGTGGAAATTAGCACTCTGATTCTAAGGATATATAAATATAGCCTTTCAAGAATAGACAAACATAACAGAATAGAAGGCAGAAACAGATCTACATAAATAATCACCAGTTTAATGACTGTGGTGCTATTACAATACCATGAAAGGAAGAGGGTTTTTGAATAAACGATGCTGACTCAATTGGATATTCATATTGGGGGAAAAACCTTCATCCTTATCACACATCTTTTATGAAATTATTAATATCTAATGGACTAAAGAATTGGATAGATTAAGAAAACTTTATTTACCTTTCTTCATACCTTCCCAATATATTTCTGGTTCATTCCAGATTTCTGTTTGTCCCTAAATCTTGGGTCTGTATCTCAGCTACTACCTTATTCCTGGGGATAACTTTTGACATTCTCTTTTTGTTTCCCACTCTTCATGCTGCTTATTTTGGATCCATATAGATTTCTGTTACTAGTGTTCCTTACTATGTATTTGTATAAACTACTGGCTTTTTATAAACAGCCTTTATTAAAAATAAAAACATTTAAAATACTAGAATAAATGCAGTCATTTCTCTTGGCTACACGTAACCTATGAAGACAGATTAAAATCTAAAATCTGAACTAAACAGTTATTTATTATGTATAGTTTGTAATAAATACAACATCATAATTAAGATACCTAGTAATTTAGTGTAACTTTAAGAAGTATAAGAAAAAAAACCCAGTAAGGTAAAGAAATGTATGTAGACATCTAACAATGCAGAAATAGATGTTAATTTCTATTATAACAGGATTTTAGCATATAAAACTAAGTCATGATAGAATATCATAAAGCATGGTAATTATTTTATGCCATAGATTCTACAATTTTAAATAGCCTAGAGTTGTCTGGAAAGTTTTCTTGTAAAGGTAGGACTTTAATCTTCTAAAATTGAGTGGGATTTAGAGATGTGCAATTCAGAATAAGCAAAACGAAGAAAACAGCATGAGTAAAGACTCTTGGGATTGAGTTTATTTACAATGTATTCATGCGTAATGTAGATACGTCTAATATTTTTGTAAGTACCACTTCTTCATGTTACCTTGACTTAATTTTATATCAGATATGGGGAAATTGTGATGACTATTCATGGTCTTCTCTTTATTTTTTATTTTTTGTTATTGAATTTTTTTCAGCATATTATGGGGGTACAAACGTTAAGGTTACGTACATTGCCATTGCCTCCCCTCACCCCTCGAGTCAGAGCTTCAAGCGTGTACATCCCCCAGATGGTGCACATTGCACTCACTATGTATGTAAGTCTTCTCTTTAAATGGTAATGTCAATAAGAGTCAACTCGAGAGTAAAAAAAATTTTTCAGAAAACAAAATTTATATTTCAATGAAAGTCTTATATATCCTGGACCTCATTTTTCTACTTTGTTTCTAACAGTTATCTCCATAATTTAAATTCTGTTCAACATTTTCCGTCTTCTGACTTAAGTGTCCTTTGGTTTATTAGACAGAAAAAGAATGTTAATACGGAAGCAGGAGGGAGAATTCCAGTTCCCTTCAAAATGGAGTAATGGGAACCAAATCTACCATCCTACTTGAAACAAGCTGGAAAAAAAAAAAAAAAGAACAAAAAGTATGGAACAATGGTTTTCAAGCACTGTACATCAGCCAATGAAGAACAGTGATCTGTGAGAAATGGGAAACAAACAAGGTAATCCCTAATATTGCCACAGATTGATGCCTTAATGCCTTGGAACTGACAGCCTGAGAATACTAAAGTAGCCAAAGTTCTTAGGACAGCCTACCAAACAGAAAAGAGTTTTAAACAGAGAGACATGAAGATTTGCTGAAAGCACTGTTGGGGCTCGGAAACCAATATCACAAAGAACGGCATCTTGATATGCCAGACTGACAGAAGACCTTCCCTGAAGTTCTCTGACCTTCCCCCACAACCACCATCAGCTCTTCCCCCAAAATTGAAGTTTCTTTATCTGCTTAAGATCCAGACTCATCAAGGAGAACAGTGTTCTTTTCTTTACCTGTCTCTAATGTGACCATATCTGAACAGACTCTTTAAGAAGATAATGACCAGTCTCTCAGACTAATTCAAATTGCAAAGAGATTAATTTACCAGTTAATCTTTGTTCCTCATCTATTTATCCTCCCTAATAATCCTAATCCTTTATTGCTCCTCAACAAAATTCCTCTTCTCCACCCTCCCATAACCTATTTTACCTGAAATATATAAAAGGTTCTAAACCCCACTGGGGAGCTGGGTCTTCATTGTGAAGCTTCTGCGTATACACATTAAATAAATGTGCATGTCTTTTCTCCTATTAATCTGCTTCATGGCAGTGATTTGCCAGCAAATCCTTAGGGGGCCAAAGGGCCCTTGTCCCCTATGGTTTGGCACTGTGAGCAGGTTCATCAAGCTGCTCTGTTCTGGAAAGCTGCAATGAAGAGAACCCAGAATTGCCAGAAAAAAGGGTATTTCTTACCAACCAGGCTCCTAGCTTCTCTCTCTGTACAGTCCAGTATTCAGCTGAGTACTGATAAGTGCAAGCATCTGAAGAAACCACCTGAAGTAAGGGAAAGAACCTACAAAGAGGACTAGAAATAAAAGGCCCAGGGATAGCACCTGTTTCTATCAGATGGACTAGAAAAGTTCAAGATTCATTGAGAACTGAATAGAGTACAGAGTGAATTCCTGTCTCAGAAGTTTGAAAGAAAGACATCACTGGAGTTTAGAACTCTGCAATATAACTTTCTGTGATAGTAGATTTTGTTTAACATTTGTGCTGTCCTATAGGGTTAACACTAGTCATATGTGACTTTTGAGCACTATAAATGTAGTTAGTTGGACTGAAAAACCATTTTTTTCTATTTCTAAATTAACTTACTCTTCATTAATATATATGTTAAAAATTTTATATCAATATATGTAACACTTTTATTTTAATAAACATTTTATTTTATAATAGTTTCAGATTCATAAAAATGTTACAAAGAGAATACAGTTTCTATGTGCTCCATAGCTAGTTTCCCTTATTATTAACATCTTATATGATGTTACTTTTGCCATAACTGTTAATATTGATACATTATTATTATAATTATTAAATCCATACTTCATTCATATCCCTTGGTTTTTACTTAATGTCCTTTTCCTGTTCAAGGATCCCATCAAGGATACTATTTTACATTTAGTCATCATGTAAGGCTCCTCTTGGCTGTCACATTTTCTCAGATTGTCCTTATTTTTGATGCCCTTAACAGTTTTGAGGACTACTGGACAGGAATTTTCTAGAATTTTCTAGAATTTTTGGTTGCCTGATATTTTTCTAATGATTAGACAAGTACTATAGGTTTCTGGGAAGATGACCACAAAGGAAAAGTAAAATTCTCATCACATCATATAAAGGGTACATTCCATCATCATGACTTACCACTGTTGGTTGAAATAATGTTTGATTGATCACGGTAATACTATAGAGATCTATTCTTTATGCACAAAAATTACCTAGCCAGTCCACCTCTACAGACAAATTATTTTGTTGATAACAATGGAGGTACTTCTGTCTACATTGACATGATCTATTACCTGTAGTTGAATTCTACCGAATCCACTTTACCTGATTTTCTTAATCATATGACACAAATTCTCAGAGAAAATGTGGACAACAAGCTTAGTCATTGGGTCTGAAAATTCAGATGAAACAGAAAAGCTTGATACTGTTCCTATCAAAGCATTCTCATTAAAGAATGTTTAATCATTATTTGTATTAGATCATTATTTT
This sequence comes from Mirza zaza, assembly GCA_008750895.1. Lineage (NCBI taxonomy): Eukaryota > Metazoa > Chordata > Mammalia > Primates > Cheirogaleidae > Mirza > Mirza zaza. The sequence goes on from VSMD01125218.1 coordinate 3,815, forward strand.
CACCATGTGTGTTTTCAAACACTTTCTTATAGTCACAAATTTGCTACTCAAGTGCTTAATATTCGTACTTTAATCAGGCAAAAGAGATGATATTTGGGGTGAGCAGGGGAACCTACAAAAGAGAAAACAGGCATTATCCTTATTTACTACCTTAGAGAGGATCTTAGAGAAACATCAGACTATATTTGATACCTGATGAAAATACCGAAGGAATACTATTTATCCATCCCATATCAAATCTTGAATTTAAGAAGCTTAAAAACTCTTGTTCCATTTTTAATGGATGACAATAAAGGAATTTTACTTTATGTGTATGCTTTGAGTCCTAGGGATAAAAGAGACCTGAATAAAAATAAGGAAAAATATATTATTCACCAACTGTCCCCTAGTATTATTATCTCAGCACACATCATATCCTAAACACTGGGAAGTGTATTGGGGAGGAAGAATAGTTATATGTTGGTTAATGGGTACAAATTTACAGCCAGATAGGCAGACTAAGTTCTAATATTCTATAGTGTTGTAGGGTGACTATAATTAACAGCAATTTATATTTTCAAATAGCTAGAAGAATAGATTTCGTATGTTCTGATTACAAAGAAATAATAAATGTTCGAAATGATAAATACGCTGATTTTCCTGATTTGATCATTACATATTGTATATGTAAACCAAAATATTGCACTGTATTCCATAAATGTGTATGATTATTATGTGTCAGTTAAAACTAAAAAGAAAAACAAAAAAGAAAGTAAAATAGTCTAAAGAAGTTTCCAGGTTTCTTTTGCCTTTTTTTTTGTACGTTATAGATTGCTGTTCGTATGTAGGAAATAGGGAAAAGAGATAGAAAGTATTAATATGATCAGAATTGTGCAAGACAGTTTGACATTGAAGAAACCTTTAAGCATCAGTGTCACCTGGGCGGTAAGTAGGGCATGGCTACATTAGTGCTGTTTCTATGTGAAGGGCCACCAGCAGGCGACAGCTTGACTTAGGAAATCAGAGAGGTCAGCGAACTGCCTATAATTAAACCAAAGCAACATTTAAGTATTCTATTCTGGGGCATGATTTTTTAAAACACCTATATTTTCTGCTTAAACCATCAAGATTTTGGCTGAATTTAGTTAGTGACTATTTTGCCAGAATTTCCTCCCACATGCCATGTTTCTTCTCAGAGGGGAATAATATTTTCTTGGTATTTATGGTGCTTCTCTGGCATAAACCTCTCTATCCTGAATACAGTGAAGCTATTTGAAGTAAAAATAAGTAGAGCTAATTCTCTTTTATTAGGAAAAGACTTAACTCTCTTTCCAATTATCTCCTCCCTGAAAAATCACTCACTGTGGTAAATACATCCCATTTTATGAATTATTCATAATATCAAAGAGGCCTCAGACACAGAAGCTGTTCTATGACAATAGATTTCTTTAAAGGCAGCTATAATTGTTCCCACTCCTTCTAGGGGCGCTATAAAATATAACTAACTTTAAATTTGACAAACGTTTAAGTCACTACTTTTTGTCAGATACCGTGGGGCTACCAAACAAAAACAAAATAACTTGGCAAATGTTCTTGTTGACTTAGTGAAAATATTGTTTACAAATTACTTTTTATGATTCTCACAGTCGAAGGAATTTTCAAACCAGTGGGGAGAATTGGCTAGTTTTCTTGTTTTTTTTTTGAATATGGGGGGCAGAGGGAACATGATAAAATTCAGTGGTGGAGTGTAAGGTTAATTTTAGGTGTCAACTTGCCTGGATTAAGGGATACCCAAATAGCTGGTAAAGCATTATTTCTGGGTACGTCTGTGAGGGTGTTTCCAGAAGAGACTGGCATTTAAATCAGTGAACTGAGTAAAGAACATCTGCCCTCACCCATCATGGGCAGGCCACATCCAGTTGGCTGAGGGCCAGGATAGAGCAAAACGGCAGAGGAAAGGCAATTTTTCTCTCTCTCTTCTAGAGCTGGAATATTCTTCTTCCCCTGACCTTGGACATGAGAAATCCAGGTTCTTTGCCCTTTGGACTCCAGCACTGCAGTTTCCCGGTTTCTCGGATCTTTGGCCTCAGACTGAACCAGGCTACCAGCTTCCCTGGTTCCACAGCTTGCAGACAGCCCATCATGGGACTTGTCGGCCTCCATAATTGCATGAGCCCATCCCCCTAATAAATCCCCTCTTATATGTCTGTATATGTACATCTATCTTTATAGCTATGTCATCTCCTGTTACTTCTGTCACTCTGGAGAATCCTAACTAATATAGGGGACATTCTTAAGAAATCTTTAGAAATCACATTAAAGTAAAGATGTACTAATCAATCCCTTCCTTACCCTTCCTCCCCGTTTTATCCAACTTAACATGATGCCTGGTTCATAGAAATCCCTTGTGAAATATTTGTGAGCATACGGTTAATAGGACCTATGGAAATTTTAAATGATGTACCTATTAATGGTTTCTATCATTATTAAAGGAAATAATGACTAGGAAAGAGTTCACTCTAGTGGAATAGGTAAACCTAGGTCATTATCATTTATGTTATAAGAAAAACATATTTAAAATGTTTCTAAGCCCACAAACCTTTCACCCCTCACCCTAATGAGAGAATACACCTACACCTGTGCTTTTACCTTTGCTAGGTTCTGGTGTAGCTGTGAAAATAAGGATCCACATGTCATGCTGACCACTGGATCACTGGTTTCTTACTCTTGTCTCACAATGTCAAAAAGCAGGTTCATTGGACGCTCTTCATTGCAGAGAAGACACCCTCACCTCACTTGTATTCTATAACTCTACACCATCCTTAGTCTTTTCATTTCTTTACTTTCTTTGAGTGTCAGTGTGGAGCAGAGAAAATAGTGGCTGGCATTGTTCTAGGTGCTAGGGGAACAGCAATGAACACCAACTGCAACAACAAAATAGCTGCCTCATGAATTTTACATACTAGCAAGGCAAAACAGACCCCAAACAAAATAAATAATTGCATCAATGACATCACAGAGTTTAGGGAGAGAATAGAAAAAGGCCAAAAATTAGGTTTAAGAATTAGAATCTCCCAAATATGACTTATTAGACAAATAAAACATTTGAGTAATTTTTTACCTGCATGTGGAGATGAAAAATAATGCCTACCTCATGCATTGTGACAAGAAATAAATAAGAAAATAATGTGAAAGAAAAGAACATTCACGTTGTAGTTTATGTACAGAAATTCTCAGAAGAACATTTATTTGATTTAAATTTTGTAAACAGCAGCAGAGAGATGGTGATTTTAAAGTTAGCGATTCTAAAAACTAGAAGCTTCTCTGAGGTTTCTATAAATGTCTAATTAATCTCCATTTATAAAAGAAATTGAAAAAAAATCCAGTAAGTTCATGATAAATTCAGTTATATCTGAAGTGATAATATCTCCTCCATAAGTAATAGGAAAAATAATGACCCCTCTCCCCAAAACTATCACAAGAACCTGTGAACATGGGAAAAGGGAATTAAGATTAAAGATGCTGTTAATATTGCTAATCAGCTGACTTTGAGGTGGGGGTATTATTATGGATTACACAGGTAGACCCAGTATAATCACAAGGGTCCTTTTTTTTTATTTTTTTAATTTTATATTATGGGGGTACAAATATTGTTAAGGTTACATATATTGCCCTTGCTACTCCTCCCCCCTCAAGTCAGAGCTTCAAGTGTGTCCATCTTACAGGTAGTGCACGGTGCACTCATTATGTAAGTATACACCCATCCCCTCCCCCCCCACCTGCCCAACACCCGATAATTTTTTTTTTTTTTTTTACATTTTGGTTACATTTTATATCTTTGCCTCTCCCTAGGAAGGGTTAGAGGTAGGCCCTTGCCCTCTACAGTGCTCACCACATACCTAAGATGTAGGTCTACCCCCCTACCTCCGGAATCCCTGACTAACATTACCACCATTTGAGCACCGTAGTTTTAATCAGTCAGTACCAATTTGATGGCGAGTACATGTAGAGCCCATTTTCCTGATCTTGAGTCGCCTCACTGTGGATAATGGGCTTAAGCTTAATCCAAGATAGTATAAGCAGTGCCAGCTCCCCGTCGTTTGTTAGAATTGAGTAATATTCCATTGAGAACATATACCAAATTTTAATTATCCACTCATGAATTGACGGGCACTTGGGTTGTTTCCACGTTCTTGTAATAGTGAATTGTGCTGCCATAAACATTCGAGTGCAGATGTCTTTATAATAGAATGTCTTATGCTCTTTTGGGTAGATGCCTAATAATGCTATTGCTGGGTCTAATGGTATTTCTATTTTTAGCTGTTTGAGGTATCCCCAAATTCTTTCCCACAAAGGTTGCACTAATTTGCAGTCCCACTAGCAGTGTAAGAGTGTTCCTGTCTCTCCACATCCTCACCAGCATTTGTTGTTTTAGGATTTCTTGATACAGGCCATTCTCACTGGGGTTAGGTGGTATCTCTTTGTAGTTTTGATTTGCATTTCTGTAATGATTAGAGATGCTGAGCATTTTTTATATGTTTGCAGGCCATTATTCTGTCTTCTTTGGAGAAGTTTCTCAACATCTCACATGGGTCCTTAAAAGTGAGAACTTTTCCCAGCTACGGTGACAGAGATTGACAATAGAAGAAGGCTTAGATAGTTGTGACATTGATAGTTGATGGAGGAGGGGAGCAACCACCTAAGAAATATGTGTGTATCTTGAAGATGGGAAAAGACAGGAGTGTATTTTTCCCATGAAGATTGCAGAGGAACGAGCACATCAGCCCAGTGAGCCCTGTGTCAGACTTGACCTTCAAGATTATAAAATAATAAATTTGTATTGTTTTTAATCCAAAATTACCAAAAAGTTTGTGGTGATTTGTTATATCAGCAATATAGAAAACAAATATACTATGATTTATGACTTTCCAAAATTACTTACAACACATCTCATAAACACTGATGTCTATGATGACATAATATTTACAGTTTTGGGCTGGATACAGACAAGCTTAGAAGTAAAATAATTTGGCAGCAAGAAACTTATAATTTCAAAGAAAAAAATACATGAAATAAACCTATTAATATTGAGAGAGGTAGGAACACTGACAAAATTATTCTTGAACCCTCTGTCTCAAACTCAATTTACTTGTTTCCTAGTTCATAAGTTGTCAGTCAAGTGAAGGGATTTACAGAATAGTATCTGAACAATTAAAAAAGCATTTTTAGGTACAAATGATTCAACTCATTTTTTTCCTTTTAACTAAATTTGGTTTCTTTTTAAGTGGAAGTCATATTTCTGTGGGAGTCATATTTCTGATTTCGTATTTTTATTTCTCAGAGAGGAAGCTTATATTAATTATTTTTTTCACATATCATAAAGCATCTCACATTGTATATGTTTCATTTGAGATATACAATACATGCTATTTGCCTCTTCTTTTTTTCCAATTCTCTCTCTCTCTCTCTCTCTCTTACTCCAGCTCTTATATTTGAATATTCCTTAAGGCTGGTCCTTGGCTTTTTATCTGTTGTCTTCATAGACTCTGCTTGTGATTTTATCCATTCTTGATAAATATTAAATCCATACAGATGATTTAACCACAGTATTTTCAATATTATATTTCTCATAAAATAAAACAACAAAGCATCATTACCCAGCATCTCCTATGTGCCAAATACTGACAATAATACTTAAAATGTCAGTTTGGATTTTTCACCATCACCTAAAATCATTAGACCATCTTTTCTTCTAAACCAGATTTCTTCCTGGTTTTCTTCTTGGTTCCTAATTTCTGTTAAACATAGCATTGTTTTCCCAGAAATGTCTCAGAAATATACTATAATCTTGAAATCATCTTTTACAAACTTCCTTTTGAATAAGTCACTATGTTTTCTTTACTGTTATTTAGTAATGACTTTATAATGTTTCCTTTCTAATGAAATTTCTTTCCTTTCTAATGCACTTCACTCCCACTCCTTTAATTCAATATAAACTCCCATCCCCTCATACCTCAGTCAGTCCAAATGCTTTTAAATCTCCCTTGATTTTATTTTGTTGTAATCTCAGCCCTGATGGGACCAGTTATTTGGCTGTTTGCTCACAGCTCTGTTTGTCATGCTTTGAGTGCCCTGTCCAGATCCCCTTTATGGTCAGTGCACCCACATTCCACTCACTGTGGGTGCTGGACCCTGTATGGACAGTGCACCCACATTCCACTCAGTGCAGATGTTGCCTGATAACCCACAAATTCCCCCTTACTTGGAAATTCTCTTCAATCAAATGGAAGCTACCCCAACTCCTGCACAAACCCCAGACTGTGACTGGCTGGCAGGAACAAAAGGTATACCCCTGACCTTGAGGTGGGACTAACTGTGCCCCAGGACTTTTCTATGGACTTACAGGAAAGCTAGCTTCCAGTTGGGGCTATAGTCTTGCTTACTACCCACCCTGCCCCACCCCTTCCTCTTTCCTACTTCTCTCAATCTCTCTTTAACAGAGCTCTTCAAATAAATCACTGGAACAAGAATCCTAATGCCAGGTTTTTTGCTTCTACAATACCAGATATAAGATACCCACTATTCCTCTGTTCTTTTCCACAACATGGGTTGCCTGACTCCTCCAAGTGGAATTACCCAGACTCTGATGTCATCTGGATTATTGTTGAGCTCTAACGGGTGGGAGGAAAGGAGAAGTCAGTGTTATCTGTTCTCCTCTCTTTATCTTGGAGGTGTTTCCTACAGCTGGTACATCTCCTTCTGTAGTTTCTGTAGCTCCTATAACAAAAATGCTCATGTCCAGCCTGTCTCATACTACTTCACATTTTTCTGTCACTGATAATGCTGTTTTTTGGATGGGTGGTTCTCTACTTGCCATTAAATGGTGAGATTTTTAGTTTATCCAAAGCCATATTTCTGAACCTAAGTAATAAGGAACAGACTGGGCCTGAATGATCTGTCATCTGCTGGACTATTCTAGCTTCTAGGCTCAGACAACACCAACTGTTCCCTTTTAACTCCAGCTTTAGGGTGTGGTGGTAACTTTGTGCCACTATTAATTGCCATGTTATCCTTCTAGCTCATATTTGGCTTCTTAGCTCTTTAATCACATGTAAACAATCCTCAGCATTAAATTCCCTCTGTTGAAAATTTTCTGTCACTGACTTTCAGAAGATGAATGGATTGGGGTGGAACAGAATAACGGAGTGGTCTTCCCCATGAATTTTCCCTTTGATCTTTTCTACAATTCAACCCTTTAAAAGTTCACCCACAAGTACTTCATTTTCATAAAATGGAAATATATTTTCATTTTTCTCATGAAACTAATTATACTCACAAGATTTCTATACAATATATAAAGTAGAAAATGAAAATAGAAAGACCCTTTGATCTAAAAATCAAACACCCTATGGGAGAGACAATAACTCAAAAAACAGTGATTAGAAATCTAAGGCTAACTCTGATATAAGCAGACACAGGAATGATGGATTGAAGAACTGCAGTTAAGGCTGGGGATTACAAGGGATAAAAGCAGTGCTGGCAACAGATGAAGGAGGACCTCAAAGGAGGCTTTCTTATTTCACATTTGTCTTCAGAGCGTGTGCCCTCTTTGGGCTGCTGAAAAGCATATCCTCTGGTCATATATTGGATCCTCCTCTCCTTTTATTTTACTTGGAAAAAGAGTCACTACAGAGCACACAACAAAGTTCCATGATGGATTTTCACAAAGTAATTGAGCCTTCATGATTACCACAAAGAAAATAGATTTAAAGTATCAATGTCTCTAACTCATACCGTGAAAAAACTTCTTGTCATGCACCATATGGAAAATGTTATACCACTGACCATTTTCTCAAATAATACCTTTAATATCCTATAGAAAATGAACAGTGACAACAACAACAAAATGGTTTTATCACTATCAGGGAAATAATGAGGACAAAAACTATTTTATCTACTAGGAAATGGGATATTTGCAAGGTACTATGATATGAAGAATTTAATTGAGTAGTTATTCCCCCTCCATGCCTTTTTTAATGTATTACTTAATAATTCAGTTGTGATAATACATACACTTGGTCATCATTTCCATTAAACACAGATGACAAATAAACATTAGTTTTCTGTTAGAAGCAATCTTTATAATTTCAAACTATCCTACTTACTGATCTGTATATCTTAGTGCCATTTGTATACTATACTGTCAGTGATTGAAAACTTGAAAATTTCAAAATTAAACTTTCAAATTCATGACAGTCTCTCTCTCTCTCTCTCTCTCTCTCTCTCTCTCTCTCTCTCTCTCTCTCTCTCTCTCTCTTTCTCTCTGTCTTTTTCTTTGGCAAGAACAGACCATGTTTTCATTAAGTATTCTCCTTTAACAGGACATAGACAAACATAACCTACCATGACTCCATTTACAAAAGTTAATGATTTTAAATGAAATTCCAAGTAATTAATACAGCCCTCTGCTTTGTGAAGACCTGAAGCCATAGGAGGGACCAGGACAGACAGGTGAAGGGTATGGTTCTGGAGAGCAAGCTTTGGACATGAAATCTAGAGACAAGAGTGGTACCCAAAATCCAATTTGTCCTTGGTCTGTTAATATACAAAAGCCATGCAAAGGAATTTGGTCTCACTTTCCCTTCTCTAAATGATTGTGATGAAATTGTCTGTCTGACCAACCTAATAGGAAGTGACACTTGAATTAACAAAGGAGCTAAGAGCAAAAATGTGGGCTAGTCCTAGGAAAAGGGATGAAGACATTTGTAAATGTCAAAGGACTACATCAATGTGTGTTGTTATGAGGATGGAGTAGTGCTGGAGCAGCGCATATGCCAAAGTTGACTCTGAAAATGCTACTACTTTCAATACTCCTTCTTTGCCACTGACCCAAATATGAAAACATGCCTTCAAGTGAACTGTAATGTTACTTGCTTCCTGAAAGCAATGTTACCACAAAAAGATAAATTTATTGCTAGGCTGACTCAGAGATGAGGTGGAGGAGAAGGATCTTCTCTCAATTATAAATATCACAAGGCTAATCTGCTCCTTCTTTTCCTTTCTAGTCATTGACACACAGCTCATTCTTTTTTCCCCACTCCAGCCATAGTAAACTTCACTCCCTAGAATATTCTAGATATCTTTTGCTTCTGTGACTTTATACATAGTCTGAGACTATGTCTAAGGCTCTCTCTCCACTTCTCATTTTCCCTGGATAACTGTGACCCACACTTTACACCCCACTTTAGATGTTGTTTCAGGAAGTTATGCACTAGTTGTTGAGTTAGATGACTCTGCTATGTGCTACTAAGTATCTTCTGCTTTTACTGCCACAAAACCTGTAACATTTATTATAATTACTGGATTAATATTCTCTTACATCTTCCAATAGAAGTTAAATTATTTCAAGGCAAGTTTTATTCCTGTTAGGCCAGGTATATCATTGTGTTTCCATCTTGGCACATAGCAGATATTTGATGCATATTTGTTGGATGTATGATTGAATGGAGAAATGAATGACTGACTGCCTCTCTGTTTCTGTCTATGTGGTCTTTATAGGTCAGTACTCCTGTTCCACGAGATGCAGACACCCATTCCTTGGTTGGCTTGGCCAGGTGTTAGATTAGCCTCTCCACCTGCTGCCATGTGAAGTGGGTCATGAAGCTGTGCTTTGCTTCAACTATAACTCAGTTCTGTATGAGAATTTGAGGCCAAAAAGATAGCTGATGCTATCTAAACCAATAGCATCATAAGCTAAGTAAGATGAAGAATTAGATGGGCATAAAGAATAAGTGTATATTTCTGTATGTCCTAAGCTAATGAGAAAAGAGATAAGGAATGTAGTGGCTGTTCATGGGCTATATGGACTAAAAAGACTATCACATGATATAAACAGAGAGACATCATATCTTCATAACAGAGTTCTTTTTGTTTTACCTTTGTTTGTGATTCGAAGCAAAATAGTTTCTCTCTAGGAACCACATTTACTCTTTTGCCCTAAGTTGTGTCCCTAATATCAGAGCCTGATGTGAGGATTCTTGTGCAAATGATTTATTAAGTGAGCAACTCAGGTGAAACCTGTAAGGGAGTGAGGACAGCAAGACACAAGGAACCTGGGCAAAGATGAGGGCTCAGCTGAAGCCAATAGTCAGTTTGATCCTGGGTGAGAGCTAGAGCATAAATAGCAATATAATGCCCTGCCTGGACAAGGAGTTGACCTTTTGTACCCCAGTATCTGTCAGTCTTTAGCTGTAGACCACCCTTTATGAAGACAATGTAATTTTCCAGGTATTTCCTGGCTAGGTGATAATTCTCAGGAGACATGTAATACTGATCTGTTAATAACCAGTACTCACAGCAGTTGGCACATGAGAGTACCAACCACAGAAGGGGAGCAGAACAGGATAGCAAGTACATCTACACCCCTCAACCCCAGAAACAAATGTTTTAAAGCTATCCAAACATTCACAGAAAATGATTTAAACCTTCTTATACAAATCTAATACCTAAATAGGGTCTATTTCTTTGACAGTGCCATTTCTTATACTCTAAACTCTTGAAAATAAAATGGAGAGTCAAACTAATTTAATGTTACTTGAAAATAAGTGCACTGTTTGCCATCTCTAAATTTCCATTAACATTTAGTTCTAAGACAGTCATCTCTATAGAACCTGTCTTGATCTACTCCAAGAAGAACATGAGAGAAAGGGTTCAAATGAGATTGACTTCAGACATTAGAAGACAAAGTATATTATTAAATCCTAGGGGTTACTCTGATAAGAATTATTGTGGAACTACTTTTGTTGGAGAATTTTGAAAATATGTAATATCTATATTTTCAATATTATAAGGTCAATTACCTTTTAATTCCATTCTCCATTTATGTCTTGGTAGATGAGACTGTAAAGGAATTAAATTTGAGCCTCACAGCAGGGCCTATGTGTTTTTAACTCTCCTAGAGAGAAAGGATAATATATAAATGTATAACATATATATGACATATATTAGTAATATATAGGCTTTGAATTGGATCCCCAGGTTATGGCTCCATACAATAATTGTTTAGCACTTTGACAGGAACTCATTCCTCTAAAACCCATTTTCTTCTAATGTAACATGATAAAGATGAACAATGAAATCTTTTGGGTTCTTTCAGTAGTCTATGGTTTTATTTATTTAGTAAAAATAAAATATTTACAAAACACATGCATCTGATTTGGTTGCTTATAATACAGTACAATTTTTCCAGATAATTAATGTATTATCCTATCAATATTTACTAAATAACTCATCTTTTCTCACTCATTTGAAATGTCAATCGCTTCTCGGCCTTTTGGCTAAGATCAAGTGAAATGTCATAATAATGATATAATGAATATTTATAATTCTTTCAGTTTTTGGCTCTTTTATTTCATCAATTAATGTATTTATGCATTAAAGAATTATTTCTCAAGCCCCTCCTATGTGTCAGTCTCTGTTCTAGGTGATTATGTATAGCAGTTCCACAGACTTTTAATTATTTTATAGCATATCAATCTGGAAGAATGAATTCTCAATTATACATCATTTTCAACATTTTACTGTGTACTGACATCTATTTATTCCAAATGAAGAGTCATTCTGTCAGTTTTCAAAGTCCCATTTGGAATTCTATTTGGACTTCCAGCAGAATTTCTTTTTATTAAAAAATTGAAAGATAAAATTGTATTATACATACTTATTGTATATAACACAATGTTTTAAAATATATATACATTGTTTAGTAACTGTGTTGCCATAGTTGTGTTTTATGTTGAGAACACTTAAAATCAACACTCTTAGTATTTTTCAAGAATATAATATATTGTTATTAACTATAGTCACCATATTTTCCAAAAGATCATTTGAATACATTCCTCCTAGCTAAATGAAATTTTGTTACTATTAACCAACATCTCCACAACCACCTCTCCTACATGTCTGTAGCCCTGGTAACCACCATTCTACTCTCTACGTCTATGAGATCAACTTATTTAGAGTTCACATATGAGTCAGATCATACAGAATTTGTCTTTCTGTGTCTCACTTATTTCACTTGACATAATGTCCTCCAGGTTCATCTCTGTTGTTGCAAATGACAGGATTTCCTTATTTTATAAGGCCGAATAGTATCTCCCTGTATAAGTATACATTTTTTACCTATTCATATGTTGATGAACATTTAGATTGATTCTCCAATGAGGTGTCACCACACACCAACCAGAATGGCTATTATCCAAAAAGACAAAAGATAACAAGTGTTGGCATCCTTGCCAGCACTGTTGGTGGGAATGTAAATTAATTAGTACAGTCATCATGGAAAACAGTATAGAGTTTCCTCAAAAAATTAAAAATGAAATTACCATATGATCCAGCAATCCCACTACTGGGTATATATTCAAAGGAAATGAAATCAGTATGCAGAAAGTTATCTACACTGCCATGTTTTTTGCAGCATTATTCACAATAAGCAAGATGGTGAATGAAAGAGAGTTCTTAGTTTCCTAGAAGATTTAAATGAATTCCTAGCTTTTATCCATTCAAGATAGAGGCTCTTAATGGGTATTTTAGAATACATTTTTACTTTCCACATATATTAGGAAGATGTATATTATAACTTGGAATCCTTTTTCCAACATTTTCAAAATTGTATGGTATCCAGCTACAACAAAAAATGGTTGTAACCATTCCTGAGTTTCAGTTTAAAATGAGTCCCATTCTCTGTAGTTGACTCATTTGTGTTCATTTAGTGTGATTGAATTGGGTTAGGTAAATATACATTTATTGACTATTTTTCTTTGGAGTCCATTTATTTGTATTTTGAAAAAGTTAGAGATGTACAGAAAAGGCTGCTAACAGTTTACAGAAAAATCCATGTTTTCTTCTCCTTGGGCCCTGATCTAAACTTCCTTACCCAGCCTCCCATGGGGATAAGTAAATGAGTTCAGGCTAATGGAATATAAATTGATGTATGCAAGTTTTATGCTGAGGCCTTTAATAAGTAGGTATTACTCTTACCCCACTCTTTTCCATTCTGCTGCCCCCAGAATATAGGTTATGACAATGTCCTTGAGGATGGGGGAGCTACACTGTGAAAGGAGCACCAAATCACCACAAGAAGGCCCACTATTCTTTCATGGAAAAAATATAAATTCTTATAGTGTGTGAGTCATTAAGTATTGGGCAAGTTTTCTTTTTTATCACAGGCAAGCATCCCTTAATAATACCTCTTTCTACTTTTCTCACTTTGTTTAACTCAAAGCACTATGGATTCTATTACAAATAAAATTTATTTAAAAAATTTATATGGTGAATTACCATTCAGACCTTAATGAATAGTGTTCTTTCCACACCGAGAATTAGAATATAATATAGTATCTTAGGTTGGCTTTCCTAGAATCAGACTCTCAGATGAGTCTGATTGTGTGCAAAAGGTTTATTTAAAAGTGCTCTTGTTACCAAAAGTTTGGTACTTTCCCCCATGCCTGAACAAAGAATGAAGACAAGCAGTTTGAGGAAAAGGAAAGAGAAGTCTATTAATTTGTTGGCAAATGAGGATGGCAGACTCTTGTCTTAAAGTACAACCATCCACAGACAACTCCTTAGTGAAGATTTCCTATTCTGCTGATCTGTCTCACTGCTGGGTTTGTCATATTTCTGTATATAATTTACCTTCCTCCACTCTGAATCTGCAGAAACTGGTCTCTTGGGTCACCTACAGGATGTGACTAATAGCTCCTTCTCAGAGATCCCATGTTTCTATCTTGCTCAGGCCTATATCAGACATCACATACAAGGTGACAGTAAAGCCACAGTCCCACTGCTGTCTTAGACACCAACTGGGGCAAAATCTCTTTTATCAGATATCCTCCATTTCACCACGTCAGTCCTCACGGATGTATAATTGTTGATGTATAATTGTTGCTTATGCCCTTTTTCACCTGGTAATCTGTTGCTTTCTTTATTTTTGTATACTTACTGCCAAAGCTTTGCAATGGCAGAAGTACAAACCTTCCATCTAAAACATCACCCCAATTCAACAGACAATTGTTCAATGAATATGTCACCCCTCCTCCCATAGATATGGAAGGGTCAAATTTACAATGGAGAATATGTAGCAGAAGTAAGGGCCTGAAAAAGGGAAAAATATATTATGTCTCTTTAGCTTCCCCTCCCTACTCTTTTTGGGAATTAAAACCTGTGTTCCTGCCCAATGCCAGTGATCAGAGGAGCAAGGGAGTGTCCTTTGTTTTCTGTACCACAGGAGATGACTCAACTGCCTAGACAGCAATCAGAAAATTGTCTTCCCCAGAGATGCTATACTTGAACAGCAATAGCCCAAAGGTAAAAACTCCCTTCAAAAGCTCTGTATTTCTGCTTATAGAGAGGACCATTGTACTATAAGATGAGAGTCTGCCATCTCATTTGCTGGAAAATTGATAAACTTCTCTTTCCTCTCCCTCAAACAGCTTGCCCTAGTTCTTTGTTTGGCCATGGGGACAAATACCCAACTTTCAGTAACACTCTTGGGAAATACAACCTGTAAAGAAGTAAAGAAGACAGGACTGGGCGGAAAGAGAATTTGAACCACAATGTGACAACAACTGAATCTTTAGCCAATGTCTATAGGGAGCTCTGGAGTTGGGATGGCCTTTGGTATTGTGTCAAATTGAGGCAAAGGAGTCAGACTTTTGTATATCCTCATCAGCCATTCAAGGTGAGCAGCCCTCTTTGAAGGGCTGTAACCTTGGGGAAAACAGTTGTGTGGCTTCAGACATGCTGCAATGAAGGGCAAAGGGGAGCAAGTAGCAGCTGATAATCTTAGCAGTTAGGAAATGAGCACATTGGCCTTGAAGATAGGAACCTTGAAGACATGTAAGCGTGTAGATAACAATGACATTTTTAAAGAATCCAAATCCGCCAACTCAATAAAAAGTAATAAATTAGTACCTGAGTAAATAAAATTATTTAAGAAAAAATCTTAAGACATATGCTTTTTAAAAATAGTCCAGAATGACACATAATTAGTCACAACGGACTCTTTGGAATTTCTTTCCTCTATTCTAGAAACACTCTATAAATTCACATTGTTTGTCATCAGTTGCATTACTTGGTATTTGATAAGATTTTTTTTTCTTTTTTTTTTATTATTTAGGCATATTATGGAGGTACAGATTTTAAGGTTTCAATAAATGTCCTTTTTTCCCCCTCCCCCCACAAGTCTGAGTTTCCAGCATGACCATCCCCCAGATGGTGCACATCTCACTCATTGTGTATGTATATACCCGCCCCCCTCCCCCCTTCCCCCTGCCCAATACCCTATTACTGTAGTACCTATGTGTCCACTTAGGTGCTGCTCAGTTAATACCAGTTTGCTGGTGAATATATGTGGTGCTTGTTTTTCCATTCTTGGGATACTTCACTTAGTAGTATGGGTTCCAGCTCTAACCAGGAAAATATAAGATGTGCTATATCACCGTTGTTTCTTAGAGCTGAATAGTACTCCATGGTATACATATACCACATTTTATTAATCCATTCTTGGAT
>VSMD01125219.1:0-40474 GCA_008750895.1 Mirza zaza
GGTCACTGGCCATGAAACCTTGCCCACAGACGGCACTCATAGTCCACACGATAGTTTGTGCTGTGCATTGACGACGAGTCCGTTTTGCTCTTGTGTGATGAGGAAAGCTTTAAAGCACTGAAAGCTTGTTTTACTTTACAGGCAGCTTTACTTGTAATGTAAATCAGAATAGGTAACATATACATAGATGTTTTCATTATGTTATTTTTAAATGTTCACAATTTTATTTTGATAAATGAAAAATTAGAAAAGTCATATCACGGCTGTCAGTAAAGTCGCTGTGCGCATTCATCTGTGGCTATCGACTATAGTTGACGCTGGTACTGAAGTGGTTAAGGACCCCGTGATTACACTGGATCCACCAGATAGCAAAATAATCTCCCTATTTTAATGTAAGCTTTAATTCCATCCATAACTTTAATTCCCCTGTGCCACATAATGTATAATAGAGATTAGGATGTGAGGAGGAGCCACGTTTGGGAGGGGGACATTATTCTGCCTGCCAGGGCCGCAGGCAGCTGTTCAGCATCTACAAAGCCCCCTGATTGATATCCACCACCTTTCCCTGAAAAAGCCAGGCCCATGCTAATACTAAAGACCCCTGCATGGTTCCAACCACTGCCCCATCCTGGGGATCCTCACCCAAATTGGGGTGCAGTAACTGGATGCCCACATCAGGATAAAGAAATGGTGGCAAGAGACTCACCAAGGGACACACAGCTCTAAGTAGTGGGCGTACGATTGGAACCTAGGTCTTTAAGCAGCCCTGCTCTGCACCACCCCTCATGGACTACCCTCCCAAAGACTCAGACAGGTTCTGGGCTTTAAGCCTCCTCCCCGGGTCCCTTCCAGGACAGGGGTGGCTTCTGCCACCCCCATCTGGTGCTCTGGTGGGCAGGAGGAACTCCATCTTCAGTCCTCACTGCTTCCACAGAGAATTTCCCAATGATAGAAAAACTCTGCCCCTTTCAACATGTGTCAAGTGAAAAGCAGCAGGAAAAGAACACAAGAGGGGAAAGAAACTAACATCCACTGAACACTTGCAAGGGCCAGGAGCAGGCAGGGATCCGGTCACTGAATCTCACCCACAAACCCTGAGAGCAGCCTCCTTAGCTCCACTGCACAGACAGGAGGCTGAGGCTCTGCGAGACTGGTAGCACACCCAAACTCACACAGTAGGAGGCTGGCAGCACCCTAGCTCCTGCTGACAGGCTCTCTCTGCTCCACCAGGAGGTCACCTCTATCTCTGACCACCCAGGACCCAGTACTCCAACCCCCACTGAATCCACCTGATGGGGGCTTTCTCTGCTGCCCCAACCCCAGTGCAAACCCACACACCACCTTCTCCTGCCAGGAGGATACAGTCTGGAGCAGTGGAAACACAGTTTTAAGTGGGACTCAAGCCTCAGCTAGTGATGAGAAAGCTTCTTTTCCCATGGATGGAAGAGTGTGGGTGTGGCCAAGCAGCAGCAGTCTCTGGGCCCTCACCCAGAAGCCAGTCCCAACCCTTTCCCTACCTCTCACTCTATCTCCAAAGTAACTTGACTGACCATGGCCAGCAGGGCACGGGTACAAGGCCCTGACACCTCAGGAAACTTTACCCCACTCAGCAAGAAAGCAAAGCCCTAACCCCAGGTGCACAGGGTCCTGGGGGAACCTGCTCCTCTGGTCCCGTATCTGCCATGTCCAAGCTGGTGGCCTCAGACAAGTCACTTCATCACTCTGGGAATTGGCTTCCAAGTTGGCACTGTGGTAGGGGCTGGAGCTACACAGACCAGGAGATCAAAGACACAGGACCCCTGTCCTCAAGAAGATTTGAGTCTAGCAGAGAAGCCAACACTACACAAATGGCCGCACAAGCACCCAGCTAAGTTAGAAATCACAACTGGTGTTGTGAAGGAGAAGTCTTACCCCAACACCAACAGTTAATCTGGGGGTTTAAGGAGGAGCTCCCATAAGAGATGATATTTACTCTGACACCAGCAAGTCAGCAGGATTTTTTATTTGCTTCTGAAGATAGAAGGGAAGAGAGAAGTTATTGGCAAATGCCACCCATCTAAGAACATTTAAAACTGGCAACTGCCCAGATTAATGAGGCAGGTCTTGGTATTCACTTGCAAAAGATGGTTTTGCACCCACAATCAGATGCAGATTTGTAAAGAAATGAGCTCCATAGAAATGGAGGCGCCATTCCGGGAACAGCTTAACAAAGAGTACTGACTGGAGCTCCCCATTTCCACTTCCGCAAAATTCACAAGTTAAGATGGATCTTACAAATCAATGGGGAAAAAACTGCGAACACCCAAAAGGAAATGTCCAGTTAACAAAACACAATTGATGAACATGAAATGCAAGTCAACCACACCAGGAGTCAAAGAAAAGCATTCTTATAACTAGATAGTTCCACTCCTGCCCTAAGAGTTGACTGCATTAATTCGAATGCTCAAACTGTAGGAGGCTGGCGCAGCAACCCCTAGCATTGTCTGTGGAATGAAATATTCCTCGAAAGAAAGCTGATAGAGTGCCTCAATACTCTGTCCTTGGGTATGGGTGGCTCTGCAAGCAAACAATCAGAGATGCATGCAAGAGTTTATGCGTTAGAACAGGCAAAAGCAGAAGGAAATCTGAATGCCCAGCAGGACTGACTTGGCTGATGATTAGCAATGACAATGACAATAATACCAGTAGCAGGCAGCATGTGCTGAGCATCTGCTCTGTGCCTGGTCCTAGTTGAGGCACCTTGACACTCTTTCTCCACCTGAACCTCACAGCAAGCCCACACGGAAGGAGCTTTTATTATCCACATTTGACAGCAGAGGAAAAACCGGTTATGGAATGCCTTCCTGCACAGGTACATGATGATAGCTGGTAAAGATACTCAAAACAAGTTTTCAAAAATGTGAATGACACCAGGAGATGGTCGTGATATAATGTTAAGTGAAACAAGCCAAGGTATGAAAAACCATGGGGAAGCAAGACAGCAAGACGCTCAGGGTGGCTATCGCCAAGCGTCAAGATTATGAATGATCTGTGTTTTTTGCTGTGTACGAGTCTGAGTTTTCTACAGAGAAGCATGCTCAGGAGAAAAGTTTTTGTCTGTAAGGGCCCCTCAATACTCAGAACTATCCTGCCAGGGCATGGTCCGCCTCACACCATTGGGCCACGTGCTTTAGACAGCCACTGCTTCCCAAACAGGCCAGGGACCAGGACTGCGGACTAGGTGTGGGTACAGGAGGAACTCATTTCTGGGAAGGACATCATAGGGAAGTGAAGTGATAGTCACCAAGAACATACTACGTAACAGGCACTGGGATGACAAGGTGACAAGATTAAACAAATGGCTGCTTTGGGGCCTCCAGCCTGAGCCCATCCATCCCATGTGCAAGTCTTATTTATACATCTCCAGGACTCAGGACATGCATGCTCACCACTGCCGCCTCCCTCTGCCCCCGGAGACCTGAAGAACCAATTCACCCTCCAAGACTCACCTGTAGAAATTCTACAGTGTAACTCTCCCCAGGCCTCCTGAGCTAAACCCTTACTCCCCTCCAAGCCCCAGTGTGTCCCTGTTCACCTGTCATCCAGTGTTATAATGACTTAGTGCTACACTTGCTTCCCACCAGAAGATGAACTCCATCACAATAAGGAATTTGCTGGCTCTTCTCCATGGGGGCGTCTCCAGAGCCTAGCATAGTGCCCAGTGGATAGTGGCCAGGCAATGAAAGAAGGCTGGGTAGAAGGATGGATGGTGGAATAAAATATAGAAGGATGGTTGAAAGGAACAAAGACATGGAAAGGTGGAAGGAAGCATAGAAGCACAGATGGAAGAAAAGATAGGACAAAGGGGATATCAAGGTGAAATCATCAGGAAAAAGTGGGTAAGAGGTCTCCAAGCAATATGACATTGGCAGACCGAGGAGAAGGGAGAATGGGGACATGTCTGTAGTGGAATCCCAAAGGCCTGGGGGTCACCAATAGCCATTCTGGGCATGTTTCAACGTGAAGGACCCTGCAAGGAGCATCCGTGCCCTTGAGAAGGTCAACCAGTATGAGAGAGAGAAATGGCCATCTGGCCAAATGCTAAACTCTACAAGAGACAGAGGGCTCATGGTTGTCACCCCCTCCTCTCTACAAAGAGCCTGTGAGCAGGCATCGATCTGGCGAGCGTCCCCATGGTATCCCCAGCTCCCAAGCACCCTGAAATCCTTCCACCAAAAGCTCCTATCTTGAATATTCAGCCCTCTCCCTGCCTCTGAAGGCACCTTCAGGAGATTTCTGTTCTAGTGGTGGCTGGCAGGGGAACAGCCTGTTTCCAGTCCCATACCGCACCCCAGCGCCCACAACTGGGAACCAATTTTGCCAGGAGGAGCCCTGGCTCCTGCAGGAGCACCATCCCCTCCAGAACCTGCTCCTGCTCTCCTGGAACTCCCTCAGGAGCCGCTTCCCTTCACAGAGCAGCCCGGTGCTTCCAGGAAGGGACCCTGCCCAGATGCACACACAGGTTCCCTGAAGCCTGGAGCATCATGAGTTCTCTCTACTGCTGGCAGCCTCGAGCCCCGTGCGGCACAGAGCCAGCGTGAAAGGAGGTGTTCATGGGGCTTGATGTCACAGCATTATTCCTGGGGCTCACCACACCCAGATAATGCGAACTTAAGGAGGAGGAGATGACACATTGAAGGAGGGAAGAGAAAGTAATCTCCCCGCAGGACTTGTGACTCAGCCTCTTTACTAGTAGGTACAAAGAAGCAAAGGATGGCTCAGGGCCTCCTAGGTAGCAGGCGTTTCATGTATGAGAATCTCCTCCAACTACCTTTGACCTAGATGGTATCATCCCCATTGTACATGTAAGTAAACTGAGGCCAGGACAGGTTAAATAAACAGCAGGCCCAAGATTCAACCCCAGGTGATTCTAAAGCCCAAATAGGACTCATGGATTCCTCCAAGTTCAGCATCACCCCCTGCCTGCTCCACCCAGAGAAAAGGCCTGAACAAATCCCAGGGAACCAGGGCAGCCGGCGTCTTGGTGGGGAGTCAGATCTATGTGAATAGCCCACAGGCTAGTAATGGATATTTCTCTCCAGCCTCACAACTTCCTCCACACCACTGCCTGCACCATGCTTGCCACTCAGTTATTTAGGAGAAGTAGCCCAGGGCAGAAGGAAGACAGTAAGCTCAAAAGACAAAGACCAGAGTTCAAATTCTGACTCTGCCATGGTGCGACCATGAGCCAGCTGCTTCACATACATACTCATCCCCAATAAAGTCTGTGCCATCCTGCCTGGCATGGGGTTGGCACCCAGAAAACATGGGTTCCTGTTCTTTCTTCCCCTACCTAACAAGATAAGTACCCCAGACTTAGTTGTTCTGTATGTTCTACGGATACAAGAACACAGGTAGTTGAACGGCCACACCAGCAACTGAAGTTGTCCGAAATGAGAAGGCCAACTACAAATAAGTGCAATAAGGTTAGGAGAAAAAAAAAAAAACAACAAAACACTCCATTTTTCTCTCATTTAAAACTGCCATTAAAAATGAATCTTCAGATGTAATAACAAAAAAAAAAAAAAAGAAAGAAAGAAAAAGGAGCTAAGTGGTGGCTCAAGGTCACAGAATTACTCTACATTAATAGATTTCATTCAAAACTACTATATTGTCCAACTTCCATAGGCCAAAAACAGTCCTAGAAACCCCTGTACAGCAATCATTCCTTTACAAAGACTGTCTGGAAAGTTTCAATCAAAAACAGAAGTTCCATTTCAATATCTGGCCTTTTTGCCAATATCCAAGATGTCTGCCTTCAAAAAGATGACCATTGCAATACCTCTCTCCATCTCTCTCACACGCTTCCTGCAAAAAGGAACCCAAGACCCATTAGGAACCTCACAACCACCTTGTTGTTGAGAAGCTTGAGTCCTTTGGGACTGCACACACCCAAGATACTCACTGAACTCAGAATCATGGGGCCTTTACAGGCTAATAGTCCTCAGAAGATTCTGAACATTAAACTCTTATTATCTTAGTTTCTTCAACTTCAACCCACATTTCCTCTCTTTGCAACCCTGACTTTAACTTCCACCATACAAACCAATTCACTTTGAAGATGTATTCTTTGAAGATTCATTTTGAAAAAAACACTATCCTGTTGCCCATTCAGCCCTGGGCAACCTCACTGGCCAATGAGCCTGTTCAGCCCACTGACGGGTGAAAAGACGGAGGGTCCCTTACCCACATCTCAGGAGTTCACCTGCAGAGGTTACCTCCAGCCAATACTGGGGAGCTCATTACTCTGCAGACATCCCCTCCCCCAGGGAGGGGCTGCACTTTGGAAACACTGATCTTGCCCAACCTCCTGCTTATGTTAGAGACAACCAAGGCCAGCAGAAATGCCCCGCCCAGCCACTTGACTAGAAGGGGGGTGCATATGGAACCTGAACCCTGGGGGGCTTCTCTTGGGCCAGAAGCATGCCTGGTACCCTGCAGCCTCCACACAGGTTTCCACTCAGGGTCAAGGACCCACCCTATTTCCTCACTCTAAGACCACCCCACCACCTCACTCCCCAGACACAAACCCTTAGGAGTCCTCACTGCCAAGGCCTCTAGCTGCTTCCTCTACCCATCCCTACTGAGGAGGAGGAGGTCCACCACCAAAAACAGCCTCAGGGCTCAGGATGCAGGCTCAATCCACAGTGACAGCAGGACTCCTAATAACACTTTTGTTCCCCCTTAATAGTCAGCTTCCTGCACTGCTGACAGCTGCCCTACTTAGGGAAGATTCCAGCTGACAAGTGGGGGTGGGGGAAGAGAAACTTACCTTAAATGAGAGAATTTAAAATAGGAAACTGAGTCAGACAGGTCAGGGGTCAAATCCCAGACATGCTGCTTTGTGCCCCTGGGCCAGTATCTTCTCCTACTAGACTAGACCATCAGTTTCTTCAACCATGAAATGAGTATAAGGACAGTGTCAAAGTCTTTGGGTCAGGACAGGAATTACTGGGACCAATGCAGGCTGAGCATGCTACAGGGTGCAATACCTCAGTGTTTTTCTTGCACCTGCTGCCTCAAGCTATCAGGGGTGGATTCTCAAGGTCATTTCCATAGGCTTACAAAATATGCAAGACGCAGGAGATTTGTATACTCTTCCTGTGGCCCTGCCAGGACATGTGGCCCAGCCCTCTCCTCCCGGGATCTTGCCTGGCTCGCGCCTGCCCAGGCTTGCTTAATCACAGCCCTGGCTTCTTTCCTGTAACTCAGCTGCTGACTTGAAGTGAACTCTTGGATTCCAGATCCTAGGAAGCTGAATGAGGTAGAGGGATGTGTCTCTGCGGCCCTGGCACCCTAGCCCTCGAGGGTGGCCAATGGCAGAGAGGGTCAAATGCTCAAGGGGCAGGAAAGCCCAGGAGGGTCCCACAGAGGGCTCACCGTGGAGGCCAGGGCCGCACCCATGACTCAGGCCTCACTGCAGGGCGATGACTCAGCCGCCCCAGCACAAAGCCAGGCTGGGTCAGCTGCGAGCGGCCCCTGAATTGCCTCCAGAAGCAGGGGGCTCCCGTGCCAGGCGGGCAGGCTCGAGTCAGCTCAGAGGAATGACCCCCGCCCCCTCGCCTGTGCCCACTGCCGGCGACTCACGCGGCTGGCATCCCGGCGGCACAACGTGATCGGCCTGTCGCTGAGCCAGGGTAAACAGGCGGGAGACAGGAGCCCGGCTTCCCAGCTGCCGCTTCCCGGCCACGGCAGGGTGAGGTCAAGCCTCAAGAGGGCAAGGACGGCAGCCACAGGGGATGGGGGAGGGTGGGCGGCCCGCAAGAGATGGTTAGGATGCCACGCTGCCAGCTGGGGCTGGGGATGGAGGAGCCAGGGAGGAGAAAACGCAGGACTGAAAGGGGCAGGGCAGAGCGTGGGGCTCCCTGGGGTGTAAATTATTCTACCTGAGGTTCAAAGAGGTACATAGCATCGTACCCCTCCTTCCTCCCCTCCCCTCCCTTGTTCCTCCTCCTCCTATTTTCTCTCTTTCTGCCATCCACTTCTAGAGTTCATTTGTAACTAGCTGCGCCAGCACTCAAGGTCACATCACACCACTACAGAAAGCCTCTGCCACAGCCAGGCAAGGGTAAGGAGCACCCCACCTGCGCCCCATCCCCCCACCCCCCACCCAGCCTCACCATGGGGACGTCCCTTGCAGTCGGCTCTTAGGTCAACCTGCGTCTCTGCCTGCAGAGACCCCTAACCCCACACTCCACTCCATTATCCTCTGTCAAAATCCTATGCCACTCATGTTGCAACTCGTCCAGGCAGCCTTCTCGGGATCCTTCAAGCCTCACTTTTCCCTGCCTCCTATTAGGCACCGACTCTTTCACTACTGCTCTAAAGTGGTTCTCTGGGAGGTGCCATCTTCCTCCTCACCTGGAGCCCAGGTCCTGGAAGAATCTCTCTCCTTCCGCCATGTACTTCAAGGCTCTGGGTGACAGACTATCTTGTCCATAGAGACGCTGGATAATATCATGTGAGCAGACTTTTCCTGATCTGAAATCTGGACATCGTGAGACAGAACCTCATTTGTTCTCCCAGCAACCCTTAAGCCAGCCAAAGTCACTCTCAGTCACTGTTTACTGAGCACCATCTCCAGGTCAGCCGGGCACTGTGCCAGATGCCACACAGGCAGAGAGGACCAAGACCTGGGAGCCTGCCTCTCGGGCCTTGCTGTCTAAGGGAAACGGCAAGGTGATCGGAACATGTTGTCCCTTGTGGCGGGCACCTGGAGAACAGTGGGTACCAGGCTGCCGTGCAGATGGGAGGAAGGAGGATCGGGCAGGCTTCAGTAATAGTAACAAAGAGCTGACGGCAACAGCTCACATTTACTGAACTCGTACTTGGCACCAAAGGCTTTATCTCCCTTAATCCTGGCAGCAATCTCACTGGGAGGCCAGGCACTGCGCCATTCACTTCACATACTTAACTCATTTACAACCCCAACCTTATGAAATAGATAGTGTTACAATGTCCTGTTTTACAAATGAGAAAGCTGAGGCCCAGAGAGGTTAATAGCACACTCAAGATCACACAGGTAGATTCAAACCCAGGCAGGCTAGAACGAGGACCCAGCCATGCACTAACCACTACACGTCACTGCCTCTCTGCCAAAGGCTTCCAATCCAAGCAGGGGGCCCCAAACTTACTCATGACAGAGACAGTCACTCAGCTCCCTAAACACCCTAGTGTCTCTCCAATGGGCCACTGGGCTCACAGTCCCTCGCAGCAGGCTGCAGCGCTGGCGCATTGCTAACCCCGGCTCTGCCTCGGCTGCTGCTGCTTGGTCGTGGGCTATTTCCAGCTGCAGTCATTGCTGCTGCAGTTTGGGATCCCACACAAAATCAACACAACTCATCATAGCAATTACCACCGTGACTCAGCCCCAGGAATTCTATACCCAGAAATGCAGGCAGCTCCCCCAGTGCCTGTGAGCCTGGGTTTGGGCTACCCAGAATCACGGAGGGTCACAGTGCAGCCCCAGGTCTCTCCTGCAAAGTGTAGCTGAGCTACAGGCCACTGGAAACCTAGAGATGAACTCTCACCTAAGGGACCCAGGATGGCAAGAGCAGGCATAGTACACAGAGCCTGGCAATCTGGGCAATCGGGTCCAGAGAACACGATGGGTTTCTCTGATGAAGCAGGTCCATGGAAGCCAAGGGCGCAGGGCACACAGGCCCAGGGAGACCCCTGGCCCTCCCAAGGGCTGGTACGAAATGACTTCCACTGCTCACCAGCGAGACCTTATCCCACTCTCTGACCTGCATCCTCACAGTGGAGGCAGAAGAGGCCACATCCAGAGAATGGCTGCGTAGCACACTACGGATTCTTGGCCAGGTGGGATGTGAGGCTCTCGGCTGGGTGTTTTCATACATCTTCTC
This sequence comes from Mirza zaza, assembly GCA_008750895.1. NCBI lineage: Eukaryota > Metazoa > Chordata > Mammalia > Primates > Cheirogaleidae > Mirza > Mirza zaza. Next base: position 9,906 of record VSMD01125219.1, read on the forward strand.
ACTGAATGCTTACTAAACGCTTGCAAGGTGCATGCTATTATATTAACTCCAGCGCACAGATGAGGACCACGGCAGTCCTCGGAAGTTGAGTAACCAGGCCACACAGCTCAGGACTGAGATTGCATTACAAATTCAGGATTATTTCATTCCACAGTGCACCCCAAAGAAAATACCCACACCAAAGAGATGTGTCAACTAGAGCAAGGCCACCATGGCAAATAAGGCAGAGAATTATTCACAACACCCTTATTCACCCACCCTCCCCCCAAAGTTTACATTTAAAACGAAGAGAGTTTCCCCCATCCCTCCCTGGTTTTGGGTTTAGTTTAATTCCTTCTGTATTCCTGTTTTGATGTAAAATGCTTAGCAATTTTTTTGTAACATCATTTTCTTAATTTAAGACAAAGGCATTATGACTGATTATTTTTACTCATTGGTTACCCACCAATGAGTCCACTTAAGAAACCAAAGGACAGAATTCACGTATCAGTCTCACATTGTTCAATCCCGTGTGTAGACACTAACCGTGTGCTTTGAAGACTGCCATGAGTTCCACAAAGATGGGGCAAAGTGACTATTCTTAATATCTGCAATGCCAGATCTGCACAGATACGCACCATTGCTGTGTATTGTTACACAAATTACAGTGCTCTTTAGCCTACATAAACAACAGTTGTGTCTTTTACTAGTTATATTTTTTAGGGTACCTGAACCAGAACAGTGGCAGGATAACCAAAAGCACAAAAATGTGCCCCCAACAAATGTTAGGGACAAAACTTTCCAATCAAGTCTCCAATACTGTATTAGGGAAACCACAGACATTAAAATTTTTTACAAAATAAAAGTTCCTTTCCCATGCTAAAGTATCTATTTTATAAATTTATCTATTTTATAATTTGCACTGACCTTTAGGTTCTCCTAAAGGGAGACACACCTTTGCCTAACTGCCTAAGGGTGGGTGGCATACAGAGCCGCTCTCTCCCTCCCTGACCTTTATGGAAGTTTCTAGTTGCTCATGGTACCTTGCCCCTTCACATGCCCACAGGCACACACATACATGGGCTGTGCACCCACACACATGTACGCAGACACACGCACATACACAAGCTGTCCACCCACACACATGTACACAAACACATACACAGGCTGCGCACCCACACACATGTGTACACACACATACACAGGCTGCGCACCCACACACGTGTACACACACATACACAGGCTGCGCACCCACACACATGTGTACACACATGTACAGGCTGTACACACATGTTACACACATATACACAGGCTGTGCGCCCACACACATGCACACAGACACACATGTACAAAGGCTATGCATGCACACAAAGGTACACAAGCACACAGTTTTTCTCTTTTCTTATTTTCAAGCATCCTTGTTTATGCTTCCACCCCGTTTTACCTCAATGGCACAGCCAAAAGTATGATGACAGCTACTACTTAATACGACAGGGCCCTAGAAGTTTCCGTAGGATCCTACCTTTATCTGATGGAAAACCAGTCTTTCCTCCTGCTGGGAACACCTTGTTGTGAAAGCCAGGCCAGGCTGTAAGTTCTGCCTAATCCTCCACAAATGCAAGCCTGGGAGGATCCCAGGAGCTGTTTTCCACCCATGGTTTACTTCTGCTCCATCTCCAGCCTGCCCTGACTCCATATAGAGACACTGAAAAGGTAAAGGTCTCCTGAGGCCTAAGAAACAGAACAGAAAACAGCATGCGCAGGCTTGGCCCAGCTCTGCCAGCCTAAAACTCCTGCAGGCTCCCCAGGCCACGTAGTTACCTGCTGCCTCCTCTCCACCTCCTTCCCTTGTCCCTGGCACCCTCCCTACAGGGTCACACACTCGTCCCTGCTGAGCCAGGTCACAGCAGCCACCCAAACAATCAGGGTTGGCACAGGGAATGAGACTAGCTGCCATCACCTTCCTGACAACTCAGCATCACATGAGAGGCCCCTGGGATCTGACCCTCAATGGTGTCTTCAACCACACCTCCCTCCAGTGTAGCCTATACCCTGCCCAAGGACCTCACTCCTCCCTGGAACTCCCTCCCCACATGTGCCCTGGCAACATCCCAGGGGCGCTTTCTACACTATGCCAGCATCACACCCTGCCAGGCTGTACCAGCAGCACCCCGGCCAAGGCTGCTCCCACAGCCCTTTACTGGAGCACTAGGGACTTTGAGGAGTACTGGTCAAGTCTGGCTTTTGTTTTGGGAGACGGGGTCTCACTATGTTGCCTAGGCTGGCCTCAAACTTCTGGGCTCAAGTGATCCTCCTGCCTCAGCCTCCCCAAGTAGCTGGGATTACAGGCACCTGCCACTGTGCCCGGATTGGATCAAGTATTTCTTAGGGATACTCAACTGAGATTTGTGTAAGTCATGTCAATAGTACTTACCCTTAGGCCGGGCGCGGTGGCTCACGCCTGTAATCCTAGCACTCTGGGAGGCCGAGGCGGGCAGATCGCTCAAGGTCAGGAGTTCGAAATAGTACTTACCCTTGAGAGGAAGTGGTGAGAAATAACACTTTTCCTCTGGAGTCTCCCTTCCAAAAACCCATAACCTCAGTCTAACCATGAGAGGGTCATGAGTCTTTTTTAAAATTAAATGTGTCATAGATAATATAGTCAAAGTTTGAGTTGCTCCCAACCTTTTTCAATATATTCATGGTTCAAAATTCAAATGATATCCAAATATACACAGTCAAAACTCTCCTTCATGCCCCTTTTCCCCTGGCCCAGCCTCCCACTCCCTCTCACCCCATCCCTCTACCATGCACAGAGTCCCACTGTGTGTATTCTTACAGAGTATGGCCAAATATAAATTATTACATCCCCTCTACACACACATTTTTACACAAAAGATCAAATGCTGTACTCACTGTTCTACGCTTTGCTTTTTTTCTTGTCAACATATCCTGAGATCTGCCCATGTTTGTGCACACAGCACTTCCTCATTCTTTTCCACATCTAGTCTAGTATGGTTCTTTTACTGAACCAGTCTTCAACTCGCAGATGTTTGAGTTGCTCCCAGTATTTTGCTATTATAGAAATGTTACCGGCTGGGCAAGGTGGCTCACTCCTATAATCCTAGCACTTTGGGAGGCTGAGGCAGGAGGATAACTTGAGCCCAGAAGTTTGACATCAGCCTAGGCAACATAGACAGATCCCATCTCTACAAATAATTAGCCAGGCACGGTGGCATGCACCTGTAGTCCCAGCTACTCCAGAGGCTGAGGCAGGAGGATTGCTTGAGCCCAGGACTTTGAGGCTGCAGTGAGCTATGATCATGCCACTGCACTCCAGCCGGGGTGACAGAGTGAGATCTTGTCTCGTTAAAAAAAAAAAAAATTACCATAAATTATCTCGAGCACCATTCTTTTCCCACTTACGTCTGTAGGTGTATCAATGTGGGAAATAGCCCAATGTCCCACCATGAGATTGCTAGGCCAAAGGGCATGTGTATTTTGAGTTTGGCTACAGAATGCCAAAGGGCCATACCTCCCAAAAGGCTGTACCATCTTGCATTCCCTCCAGCAAGGTGTGTACGAGAGGGTCACTTCCCCACAGCGTTGTCAACAACAGAGTACATCATCAACTTGTACATGATATGACCTTAGCTGGAATTCCTTTTCTGTGAGCTGTCTTGATGTCATGAAGACCCACTTGCCACACAAATATCAGCTGCCCCCTAGCCACGGGCTAGGCTTGTGGGTGTGAGTGCTGCCTGGAAACACGCGGCACGGGCTCCAGGAGGCAGGGAGCTGAGGGTCCGGGTGAACACGCGCACGGAAAGGAGCCAGCAGCCCGAGGAAGCATGAGGTAGGAAAGAGAGGGTGAGAACAAGCATCGTTCCACAAGGGAAAAGCTCATCTAAGAAGTGGGACTCAGTCGAGGCCTGTAAGTGTCACCGGTTCCCTGGAGAAGTGGGAGGAGCGGAAAGGAGCCCCACACAGGTAGGCCTGTTCAGTAGGAAGGTGAGGTCAAAGACACCGTGGGCACCAACCAGGGCCTCAAGCCCAGGAGATGGGCCTTACCGCACAAGTGGCTGGAACTCGCCCACCTCATCTCCCTTCTTTACATTTTACCAATATTGCCAGACTGGTACCTTTGTTCACTTCGTGACCATTTAGTTCAGTAGCTCTTAAAGCTTCAATCACCAGAAGAACCTTTATAAGGCACACCTTCCAGTCCCAGGAGGGGTCCAGGATGTGGACTTGGAAAAGACCAAGGCAGGGGATGCTCGTGAGCATCTCTGATGAAGGACTGCCACCCAGCCCCAGGGTTGACGGGGCCAGTGCAGCCTGCCTGGGACCCCCGGGTGAGCAGGCCTTTCCAAGCACAGGTGGGATGGGAAGGCGAGGCTGCCACAGACAGGATTGCCCTTTCCTCATATTGGTGCACAAATCCTTGCCAAGCCTTGAGGCTGTGGAGGGGAAAACAGAACGCTCTGTTCTTACAGTATCTCAAGTCTACTAAGAATTCTCCCCAAGACCGGAGAGACCCTGGGCAGCTCATCTGCATATCTGATGTATTATTGATGCTCCCACCAGCTTCCAGAAGCGCTCTGGGTCACATCACTCGTATAACCCCATCCGGGAGACGGAGGACGATAATGTTGAGTCTGCTGTATGTGTATGTTTAGGGTCAAGGGCTGGCACTCTTAAATTCCTAGACCCAAACAATATTTTTGTCCAGCCATTGCTCTCCTTTCTAGCATACAACCCGTCTAAGCTCTCAAATGCTATAAAACGCCCTCTCCTCTCCATTCCAGCCAGCCCACCAAAGAGCCAATCTTATCTTGAGTCTTGCCTGCTCAAAAGCCCTGAGGGTCTCCCTTCTGTCTAAAGAGTCAGGACCACACTCTTCCCTCAGGCTACTCATCCAGCAGTAATGCAGCTCCTGCTCCCTGGCCACACTCCGTCTCCACCAGTACCTCACTCTGACCATCACCCGCAAGGAAAAGACCTGTGCACTCTCCATGCACAGTGAAGCTTTTGCTTCTGTCCCTGGTTCCTACGCACCCTCACAGCACACATCTTCTCACTCACCGTTTTTATACCAAACGAAGGGCTGAATTCTAAGCACACTTCCTTTGAAAAACCTTTTCCCACTACTGCGACCGACACCCCACGCAAACAGCACCTGCCAGGTTCCAGGCACTGTCCCAGGCAGTGAGATGCGTCTACAACACAGGTTTGTTCCCGCTCAAGAAGTTCAGTCTAGCAGACGAGACAAACATTCTGATGCAAGGGGGTGAAATGGGGTCTGTTTACAGTTAACGCAGGGGTTTCTGACAGCCTACCCTAAAGCCTGGAACTCAAAGGAGGACTTCCTGGAGGAGGTGGCACCAGTTGCATCATTAATAAGCAAAGAGGATTAAAAGGTTGCAAGGGGGTTCGTGTGGTTTATAGAGGAAAGAGGAGAAGAGCTGAGTTCATAAGGCCTCACGGGCAAGGGAGAGGAGGAAAACAAGCCAAGCTATGTGTGCAGCCTGTGCAGAGAAGAGCACGGACACATGAATAACGGTGGCTTCGACTCTTCCCACTGCTTCGCACGTGTCATTTCAGACCCATCATGAGGCTGCGATGAGGACGGCCTTCACTGGAAGCTTTCCCATTCACGGGGGCACCACACTCAGCTAACTGATGCAAATAGATCCTTTCAATAATGTAGGCATACATACGTCTGTAACCCAGAGGCCAGCACATTCCCCGGAGAAGCCCTGGATGGTATCAAGGATCTCCTGCCGTGGGACTCAGCAGCCTCGGAAGGCACGGCCCGAGCAGCCACTCTCGGGAAAGAAAGGGGCTTCTCTCAAGCACGCTGAACAGAGTTCCGCATGGACACCTCACTTCTAGTCTGCCCAGGAGGACGGGGGCTCTGAACTCGTATTAAAAAGCAAGCATCCCTCTAGACTTGTTTGATTTACAAATACCTGGCTCACGTCACGGCGAACCTCTTCCAAAACCGCATCACCTGTTTTCATCCTCACAGTCACCTGTGCCTGGTAGGGGAGGGAGCGTCCTGCCTGTCACATCTGCAGACCAGGAAACTGGGGCCCTTACCCGTTGGGAGACTTCCCGGGAACACAGTCAGAAGGTTCCAGAGAGAGGAGTATGACCTGCCCTAGCCCTATGCTACTTGCTCTCCCTTACGTGAGTTCTAGGAAGTTGGGGACAAGCAGATCCCTGGAGACCACCCCATCCAAGTCCCCTAGAGACCCAGCCAAGGAGCTGAGAGGCTCCGTGACTTGCTGCTGACTGATCTTGCTCAAGTTGCCGCTTCCTGAGATTGATTCATCGGCTCAGGGATACAGCAGGTCTCTCCTGAAACACGAGGGAGGGCTCACGCACACGGGTGGCTGCTGGCCTCACTAATGGCCAGCTGGGCTCTCTCTGGAGGAAGGAGTAGATGACCTGCTATACAGCTGGGTCTCGGAAAGACTTGGCCTTTCCGTGCAGTCCAGAACTGGAGCCAGGGACTGGGGAGACAAAGCCAGTGCAGTTCCATCAAAGAGCAAAACTGTTTTCCAGCTTTTGTCTTAAAAACCCCAAATAGATTAAAAAAAAAAAAAAGGTGATAAGGAAGGCATAAAATTCCAGGGAATTAAAATAAACCACTTCCACAAAAGCTGAAAGGACCATACAACTTTTAAAAATAATTTAAAAACTAAAAAATCCATTGCCACTAAATAAAAATACAAAAGTAAGTAATGTAACAAGTAGTAATGAATAATAAGATAATTTTAAATAACAACTTTGAAATGCATTAACATGTGTTTGCAAATAAAAACACAGGTGTTCCTCTCCCGGGTCAGATGACAGGGTATAGAATAGTTGCTGTGGTGAGAAGTACACATGTTCTGGGGTCAAGATTTGCACTCCGTCATAGTATTTAGCCTCTTGTCATCTGATCTGATCTTCTATCAGATAGAGCAGGTGGTACCTGCCTCCCCCTCCTTCTGGCCCATGAGAGATGGGTGAGGATCTAATCCTGAACTGAAAGCGAACTGTGCACCAGGCACGTGCCAAGCATTTCTCACCTTGCTCCCACCAGCCCTTTGATATGTATCATCCCCATTTTACAGGGGTAGAGACTGAGTCTCAAAGGTGGCAACCACTGTGCCCCAAACCAGCCATTCCCAGAGCAAGCTTTGGGACACCCCAGTGAAATAGAGAGTTGCTGTCTATACGGGATTTCCAGACATCTGCTTGTTGGCCACAGCAACAGAACCTGAGCCCCCAGCTCCCTTGTCACTCACTCTCGCACTTGAGTGTGCCCTCCCCACACCACAGGCATCCTAAGAGAACCAGCTCACCAAGAGGGAGGCGGCTGCAGTTTGGCCTGAGAAGATGCCGGCCAACTTTTTATTCTCCGGCTGGGCCGGAGCAGCCTCGTGCCTGGGCAAGGCCAGTTCGGAGCCACCCTCTTCAGGGAACTCAACCAGACAAGAAAGCGTTTGTGTGCCCAGCTCTGCGGAAACACAGCTATGAACGTGGCTCAGTCCCCACGGCTGAGGACTGGCCCCACCAAGGTGTGGCCGGGGCACCCGGCATAGTCCCCACCCTTTCAGAGCCTGTCTCGGCATCTCGCACTATTTTAAGGCCTTTGGAGATCCAAACAGGATTCGAGGCTCGCTAAGGACAGCCTGTAAACGTTTTCCACTGGAACAAAGATTTAAGTGCTGTAACTCAAAACATAACTTCACAATGGGCTCTGATTATCAAGCGTTCCAGAATATCCTCTGTGAGACACACTGCTCTTTCCTGTCGTTTATGGGCTGGCAGGCACGCGGCACGTAGACCAGACCAGGCAGGCGTCTCCTCCAGAGCGGCTGGTGGGGAAAGGCCTTTTCCTCCCCGCATCAGCTCTTGGGGCCCAGTCCCCTGAGGGGACTCATCCTAAGGGAGGGAGATAAAGGGCTCTCTGTGCACACCCACCGCAGAGAGCAGCTTTCTCAGTTGGCAGTGCCCGTGATAAATACATCTGCTCAAGCCCTCCCCTGGCTTCCTGCCCCCTACACATAAAGCCAAAGGCCTGCAGCGTCGTGGACCCTGGCCTCTCTGTCCTCACCTCCTGCCTTCACCTGCACACTCCTCTTCTCCAGTTGCCCTATCAACTCCAGTCCATAGTCTGTTCTGTGCGCAGGAAGCAGGCACCTGTGGGCTCCACCCACGGGCCCCCATGCACTTGCTGTCAGCTGCGTTCAGCCAACGGGATGCTCGAGCAGGAGGTCAGAGGGTGCAAGAAGGAAGAGTTGACGTGGGGATATCACTGAGCTCCCTCCACATGGCAATGGCTAGGTCCCTCTACACTGCAGCCCTGCTGGGCCGTCCCTCCTCCCAACCCAGGCAACTCTACACAGCTCCCCCCCCTCGCCTGATCTAAGCTGGTTTCCTGACCCTCCCCAACCTCTCCCCAGGGTCCCTTCCTAAAACCCTCCTCAGCTATGCCATGGGTCCCCAACTGACCCACTGCTTCATGACTGAGCTGGGTGTTTCCTGTGCCCCCTGCCTGCCTCGTTACCTGAATTCAAATCTCAACACTGCCTTTTGCTATCTGACCTTGGGCTCAGTTATCAGTCTCATGCCACAGCTTCTCCCTCTGCAAAATGGGGTGATGATAACACCACAATCACACGTCAGTTAACGACATGGACACATTCTGAGAAGCACGTCATTAGGTGATTTTGTCCTTGTACACACATCCTATAGTGTCCTAGCGCACGCAAACCTAGATGACACAGCCTACTGCACACCTAGGCTATGTGGTATAGCCCAAGCCTACAAACCTGTGCAGCATGTACTGGACTGAACACTGTAGGCAACAGTAACACAATGGCAAGGATTTATGTGTCTAAACATATCTAAACACAGAAAAGGTACAATAAAAATGCCTTATAATTTTGTGGGACCACCATCATATAGACAGTCCCTCATCAACCAAATATAGAGTTGTGATGAGGATGGAATGAGCTAATTGACGGAAAGCACTTAGTATAGCACCTGGCACGTAGTAAACAATAACTAGAAACTATTAGTAGTAGTAGTATCATCAGAGCCGGATCTTGCTTTTGACCCCACATGGTTTTAGCTGAGTCACTGACTTTAATTCCTCAACAGTCCCCTGAATGACAAACCTGCACAGTACATGTTCCCACATTTCCAAGCACTGGTCACATTGCCAGTATCTGTCCACAGTCTCCCAAGACAACAGCTTTGGAAAGGACCACCTCATTTTACATGCAAATTTTGACAGGATATATAATTAAATATTATGTATATACATATATATAAATTTATAAACTCTCACACCCCTTTAGACTACACCTGACACTTGCAACCACACTCAAAGTCCAGGAAGCAGTATGTGGACCGATCACAGCTGGCAGCGCATAAGGTTACGAATGCCAAAACAGAGATCAAATCCTAGCATTGACCTTGGGCAGGTCTTCCCTGGACATATTTCCTCTTCTGTAAAAAATCCTCATCCTCCCTGCTTCCCTTGGTCACTCTGCAATAGACTAACGGAAGGGAAAGGAGCAACCATTTACCTGGCACACAGGAGGGGCTCCACCAATATGAGTTTCCTAATATAAATCAATAGAACAGAATAATCAACACAAAAAATCCAGGAAATTATATGAGAATAATATACATTAAAGCTAGCCACAGCTTTCTAAAAGCAGTAAATCAAGGGAATTTTTCAAAATTTTTCAAAAGCACATTTTTCAAAAGCAATGGTTTAGGAAGCCAGTATAAAGTTTCTAAACTTCCCCTTGATTCCCAGTATTCAAAAAATATATACCCTTAAATGATAAAATGTCAGCAGCAGCAGCTGAGGCCCAACCCCAACCTTTTTTTTTTCTTTTAAAAGTTGAAAGGTGCTGTTTGAAGCCTGCAGTCCTTGGCTAGCAAGATTGATCTGGACGGAAGGCCAGCTTATGGCCTTTCCTCTGGCACCTGTTGTCCCCAGCCAGAGACCCAAGCATCCATCTCCACGGTCAGCCCAGCCAGGGCTCTTCTGTGGGCACCAGGGGGTACTTAAGGCTGGAGGGGTTGGAGTATGTTTCCCAGCCATGAAATGAAGCAAGAATCCAAAGAGCTCTGGCATTTGCCAAATAATTGAGCCCTCAGGGGGCCTAGCTCATGGACCGTGGGCCTGAGTCCCTATTCCCTAGTGTGGGACAGGCCAGTGAAGCCCAAGTATAACCAGAACCACCCACACGCCCACTGCCTGTCCACCTAGATGACTTCACTGCACCACCTGGCACGCGACCACCCCCACCAGCAGCCTCCCTCAGTGCAGTGCAGGGGGTGTGCCTGGGGACTCAGAAGCCACACTCTCAGGTCCAAATCTAGGCCCCCTTGCTCACCGTCTGCAGAACAAGTTTCACATTCTCTCTGTGCCTCAGTCTCCTCCTCTGTAAAATGGAGACGACTGTGGGAATCAAAGGATTTCATACACACAAAGCAGTGCCTGTAACACACTGCAAACACTCATTAAGTTATTATTATCTTTCTACTAGCAAGTAACTAATGATAAGCTAACAATTGGCTTCCACCCTGTAGTGAAGGGGTCACAACAAAAACAAGAAGCAAAATAAATGAACTAATTTTTTTACAGACTATGACTGGTGCCACAGTGAAAATCGACAGCATCTAGTGCCAGAGGCTGGGACATGAGCTTGCTAGATGGGGTGGTCTGGGGAGATGGGACTGACGTTGAGATGAGAAAGAATCAGCCTTTCCAAGACCAGGGTGCTGGGCAATGGGGAGGAATGACTGAATGAGGCTGGGACATAGGCAGGGCCAGGCTGCTCAGGGTCTCAAAAGGGCCGAGCTTTGCAACAGGAAGCCTGGGGAGGGCTTTAAGGAAACTTAATGGACTCTGTGGGCTAATAAGTGTACAAGAGGTGGTAAGGGGGCCATAGCAGAAGAAGCACAGGGACCAGGCAGGCAGATCCTGCCCGTGGGCACCGAGGGACAACGGTGGCCATCCTTCAGCATCCCTGCAGCCCCATTCCAGGTCCAGGAGAGGAATGCAGACAGCCATCCCTGCGCTGGGCTGGAAGCAATGGAGGCAGAAAGGGAGGAGGGAATTTTGGAAGGAAGATAATGCCCAAAATGAGAAACAAGGTCCTTAACTTCAGTGTCACCTGTGAGCTCCTTTGATCCAATTCTCAGGCTTCACTCTAAACCTCTTAGGATGAGACCTAGCCATCCGGGTTTCAGCAAGCCTTCCAGGGGATTCTGACTCCACTAAAATTTGAGAATCACTGGGCCGGATGACTGATAATGTTAACTAGCAGACAGCTTCAGATCCCTCCAGGGCCAGGTGGAGCCAGACCCCTCCAAGACACTGAGATCCACAAGGTGGCTTCTAGAAATGAATTTGTTGGGGGGGGGGGGTGTGACAGTGACTTACTGAAGCTGGGGCCAGCCGGGCCAGGCTTGAGAAGGTGGGGCGGGGGCGGGGCGGAGCAGGTAGAAGGAACCGGGCACAGGGTGGGGGCGGGAGGCACAGCTTCGGCCTGCAGCCACTGTCACTGCAGCCACATTCCGGTCCAGGAGAGGAATGCAGGCCAGCCCTCAGAGTCCCTGGGGCAGGGTCATGGGGAGGTAGAAAGGATTATGGAATGTCTGCTTGTGGACCAGAATCTGCCTATGGAATCTAACTGAATCCCTCAGCAACCCTGGCGTACTATCTCATTTATTCCCTCTGGCTCCCTAGGGCCCAAGGGGGTTATGTGCAACCAGCAGGTAAGAGCCAGGAGGTGATGTGCAGAGACCATAAAAAAGCAATTCACTTCGCAGGCCTTGGGGTCAGACTTGCCCTTCCAGACCATAAAGCATTCCACTTTCTCCTCATTCCTCTCAACCTAGGTAATACCCATCCTCTAAGGCAATGCAGCAGAGCAGAGACCAGAGCCCACAGCCCACAGCGGCCAGGAGAACAAACAAGGAACCCCAATGGCATTGCCCATCACCCCCTCCTACAGATACGGCGGGGAGGAGCAGACTGCACTCAACAGGGTTTCTTTCCTTGTCCCGGAATGGTAACAGACACTACTGTCCATTAAATAACTCCATGAATATCAAACGATCTTAGATAGTCTATCTAGTATGCGCATTCTATTCACTTCATCCAATTGTTTGTGTATCCAATCTCCTCTTGATTATCTCTAGTGATACAGAACTCACTCTCTGTATTTCAGCCAGTGCTCATTCACTAAATCATTCACAAAACCACTTGCTGAGCAAGGCCCTCCCACAACTACACTGAGCAGTAACATAGGAATGCCTGTTGGTGACACTTTGTGTGCCAGCTGGTTGACAGGCCATCTATTAATAGAATGCGGATACAGAATTCTGAGCCGAGTCCAGGCTCAAAGGAAAAGAAGGTCATGATCAGTTAGTGAGGCCTGCTGTCGGTACGGGGGAGAAACTGACAGGTGTGGCACACATAGGCTACCACTGCCCTGGGGACACAGGATGTCCCTCAGGTCCTCTCCTCACTGGGCCCACAATCTAGTTAGGCAAACTTACAAATATAATGAAGCACACAACACCGTGATATATGCCAAGACAGGGAGTGCCTGACACATAACTCTTACTTTTGAGAAGCAGCTTGAGAAAACCACTTGACCTTTTTAAGTTGCAGCTTCCTCATCCGTAAAATGGGAATAACACCTGCCCAGCTGATTCTGCAAAAACCTTGGGTTTTGAAAATCAAAAGAGCTAAATGGCTAAAGTGAATCTAATGCCAACCTCATCCTTCAGTGAATCTATTTAGTGCACTGATTTGCCTAAGCGAAGAGCGGAAGGCAATGAAGAGAACAAAATTCAAGCGCAGGCGGTGCATGGCTTTCCCCTCACTGCTCCCAAGAGACTCACCTGCCAAGTTCATCAACAACCGCCATGTTGCCCAAAGCAATAGCCACTCCGTGTGTGTCCTCATCCTGCCGAACTCTCAGCAAGGCTGCAAATGACGACCCTCCTGCTTCCTTAAGAAGGACTCTCTTTCCTAGGGTCCGTCATCCCACAGTCTCTCGGTTTTCCCACCTCGCTGGTGGCTCCTGTGATGGCCTCTCCCAGCTCCCCCAAGTCCACCTCTCCCACTAACGGCCACAGCCCAGTCCTGCATCCTCCTTTCTATCTGTGCTCCAGTCCCATGGATTTAGGTCCCATCTCTGCCAATGTCTTCCAAATGCTGCCTGCCACCATGATGGTCCCCAAGCGCCAGACTCACTGTGTCAAGTGCCTATGTGACACCTCCCATTGGACACTAACAGGCATCTGTGACTTTAACCCATCTGAGCAGAACTCCCCACTCCCAGGATCTACACCCCGTCTTCCCCATCTCTATTCAAGACACAGTCACAGAAGCCAAAAGCATAAGAGCCATTCTTGATTCCCTTCTTTCCTCACCCTCCACGTTCAATCCACTACTGCCCAAATAAATGTAAAATCCACCCTCTTCTCTCCACTTGCTTAGCTACCGCCCAGACCAGGCCACACCACTCCGCCCTATGAGAAAGCACTATAGTCCCCCCAGCTCCACTCCCACCCTCCAGAGCACAGCGCTTGCTCCCTTCCCTGCCCCCTCTCCAACCACCAGACCAACCACACACCTCCCTGACTTCCACCAGCTGGTCCTCCCTCCATTTCGCAAATAACCAGGCTTGCTCCCATCTTCTCTGAGAAATGTCTATCCACACTTCTGTACGTGACAATCACAAAAGTACCAGATGCTGTCATCTGCTAGGATGTTATCTGCAATAATATGCCAGGCACCTGTACTGGGTTGAATAATGTCTCCCCAAAATTCATGTCTATCCAGAACCTCAGAATATGACCTTATTTGGAAATAGGATCTTTGTAGGTGTAATTAGTTAAGATGATTTTGTGCTAGATCAGGGTGGGCTGTAAATCCAATGACTGGTGTCCTTATAAGAAGAGGAAATGGGGCCAGGCACAGTGGCTCATGCTGTAATCCTGGCACTTTGGGAGGCCAGGGTGGGAGGATCTCTTGAGTCTAGGAGTTGAAGACCAGCCTGACCAACATAGTGAGACCCCAACTCTACAAAAAATACAAAAATTAGCTGGGCACAGTAGCATGTGCCCATAGTCCCAGCTACCTGGGAGGCTTAGACAAGAGGATTGCTTGAGCCCAGGAGTTTGAAGTTGCAGTGAGCTATGATGATGCCAGTGCACTCTGGCCCAGGCAACAGAGTGAAACCGTGTTTCAGAGGGCGGGGGGGGGGGGGGGGGGGGGGGGGGGGGGGGGGGGGGGGCTGGTGTGGAGAAAAGAAGAGGAGAGGACCAGAGACACACAGAGAGAAAAGGCCATATAAGGCCATGTGAGGATGGAGGGCAAAAATGGAATGATGTAGGTACAAGCCAAGGATTGCCGGCAACTACCAGAAGCGAGGAGAAGCAAGAAAAGATTATTCCTTAGAGGCCGGGCGCGGTGGCTCAAGCCTGTAATCCTAGCTATCTGGGAGGCCGAGGTGGGCGGATCGTTTGAGCTCAGGAGTTCGAGACCAGCCTGAGCAAGAGCGAGACCCCATCTCTACTATAATAGAAAGAAATTAATTGGCCAACTAATAGATATAGAAAAAATTAGCCGGGCATGATGGCACATGCCTGTAGTCCCAGCTACTTAGGAGGCTGAGGCAGCAGGATTGCTTGAGCCCAGGAGTTTGAGGTTGCTGTGAGCTAGGCTGACGCCACGGCACTCACTCTAGCCTGGGCAATAGAAAAAAAAAAAAAAGATTATTCCTTAGAGCCTTAGGAGGGAGCATGGACCTCCTGACACCCTGATTTTGGACTTCCAGCTTCCAGAACGGTGAAAGAATAAATGTCTGTTGTTGAAAGCCACACAGTCTGTGGTAATTTATAATGGCAGCCCTTATTAATAATATCTCCAGTCCTTGTGCCAACCCTGCAAAGGTAGAATGCTTCACCTCACTTTAGAGGAACTGAGTGTCAGAGAAGAGACATCCTTTGCTCAAGTTCACACAGTTAATAAGTGGCAGAGCTGAGATCCATACCGCCAGCTCTAGACAGCGAGTTCTTTACACTGGGCTGAGCCACTCTCTTTTTATAGAACGGATGTAAAAAAGAAAAAGGCAGGCCTGAGAAGCAACACCTGAGAGCTCTGCCTGCTTTCTGGCAGCTCTTCTGTCAGAAAGGGTTTCTGGGAAACACTGGTTACCAAGGAGAGAGGAACTGGCTACCGACAGCTTCAAGAGCAAACTTAAAGGCAACAGAGGTTTCATTCTACAGCTGTAATGTACATTTTTGTTGCTGAGACTACCCCGTCTCTTCTATTTATGCACATAGATGGTTTTATTATATGCAATATGCAATAATTATTTTCTTGCTCATCACAGAGTCCTTTGTAGTCCTTGACCTGAGTCGTCATTATTATATTTGGCCCAGAGGTTAACAAGTGCCCTCTGAACGGGCATTCTGGGCAAAAGATCCAAAAACCTTTAACTGGTTGAGGCATAGAACTTGGAATGGCAGCTGGCGTGTAATTATTTTTAACAGGAAAAAACAGTCCATCTTGTCACCGTTCCATTTCAAGTGAAGACAAATTGGCCGCAAGCACATACGTACAGGGGGTGAGTTTGGGAGGACAGGCATCCTCCTCGCTAATTTGCTGAGCTTCATCAAGATGAATGCAGTCATTCACTCTCATGGGTTGACTTTCCTTCATGTCCCTCTTTCCCCGCATGCAGAGGGAAACTTGGCCTATCTCAGCTCCCAAAACCACCATGAAGAGGTTTCACGCAAGTTTTCTAAAGCTTCAGTGAAAACAGGATTTGTTTGCTTTATCATTTAAATTTCAAAACACATCTCTGGCCAGGGAGAAATGCAAACACCAAAAACACCAAAGGGCTTGTGCTGCCAGGAAGAAGAGAGAAGGAGAGATCACCAAGCTTCACCATCCCAGCTGAAAAGTCCTGTGCTTTGTAGCAGCTGCTGCTTCTTTTTCTAGTCCCTTATTATTACTATTATCATGGTAATTGTTATTATTATCAGATAATAATAAGTCTTACCTATGCAGAACTTTTACAAAGCCTCTGCATGAGAAAGGTCATGTCCACTCTGGGCCTCAGTTTCCCTCATCTGTGCAACAGGGAACTGGAGAAACAGTAAGAAGCCCTGGGCATGAGGTCTACTTTGAGAATGAAAAGAGGAGAGAGCCGGTTCTGCTGCCTGAAATTGCTCCAGTGTGACCCACAGGAAAGCACCATGTTCTTCTGTCCAGCAAACGGTTAGTCCCAGCAACCAGAAGAAAATGCCCCCCCCCAAGGGATCAATATAACTATTTTTGTTTTGAATGGAGAAACAAAAAGTTGACTCATAAACACTTTCATGTTCCTTGAATTAGTGATTTGGTAGAAAAAAAAATTGCTCACCATTGAACTAGACGACCTCCAAAGAGCAGTGACTCGGCCCCGTCTGCCTGGCTCACCAGACGTGACGACAGGGGTGGGGACATGAAGGATGGGGGCTTCGGGCCAGGATGAAGATCAAAGGCTTTCAGGAGAGAAGGAGACATGGGTTCAGGCTTTCTATCCCTGCCCCTGCTGAAACCCTGAACAAGAAGCTCCTACAGGACTCAACTTGAATGACCCCTGAGACTCACGGTCCAGGGCAGCACAGGGAATCCACCCTATGTGCCAAAAAGAAAGGGGAAAAGACATTTTTCCAGGGAGCTGCCAACTCTGTGCATGGGGCCTGGGGAGCCGCTCAGCCCTAACGTGCGAGCAGAGAGGCCCTGAAGTTCTTGGAACAGGCCTTGGTTCAAAGGAGGATAGCAGCGCACAGGCGGCACACACTCTCCCTACTGCACGGAGGCGCCTGAGCTGGGAAGGGGGCCGATCAGGAAGAGGCCAAGGCCTGCAGCTTCAGGGCTGCTCAGTCAGGCCACCCCAGAGGGGTGGAACAGAAGAGCAGTTGGCTGTCTTGAGACCAGGGCTCAGGCTGGCAGACTGTGGGGGTGGATGGGGAGCCCAGCGGAGGTACAGGAGACAGTCCTGGTGAGTATGAGAAAGGCCTCCAGCCTGGGTCCAGGGGACAAGGGTTCAGACGCACAGCTATAAAAGCAACAGCGAGGCTTCTGAAGTACTCCTAGGGCTCCTAGCAATGCATTAGGAAGCAGGACAGCAGTCAAAGGTCTTTTACTACCTGGTGGTTTTTTAAGAACTTGTTTCTTATTAATTGGAGAACTAAAAGATATGCAAATTTTTCCAACAGAATGAAAAGAGCCACATTGTCAAGGTTCAGCTTCCCTCCTGCCCCCAGAAGCCCCTCAAGTAGCCTCCTTAGCAACAGCCACTATTACCATTTTCTTTGTGCACCCTTCCAGATCTAGTCTGTGCATACATATGTGTGTGTGTGTGTATGTATGTGTGCATGCGTTATTCTCCTTTACACACAAATGGGAACAGTTTAGGAAGTTTCAAAATAGACACCCACCATCTGGAGCCTTACTTCGTCATACAATGAACAACAAGCTTGGATGGGCCCCTTCTGACTTTGAAGATGTCAAACTATAAACCCACCTAGCCATAAGCAACCAGCTTGAGAGGCTAAAATGCAGACTGGGTGAACTCAACACTAGGCAATCATCAGGTCTGCTGGAGTCCACTTGTGATAGCAGCTAACCTTTCCTGAGAAGTCACCAGGACCAGGCACTGGGCCAAGCAGTTTACAGGCACCACCTTGTTCAACCTTCACAATCCTCTTGGGAATTAAGGACTGTTATTATTATTCCTGTTTTGCAGAAAATAAAACTGAAGTCCAAGAGGCAAATTCACATAGCTGGGAATTGGTAGGAAAACAGGATACAAATGCATTTTTCTTATGTTCGTCATCTTCGGGGACACCCACACGGCAAGGGAAAGGCTGTACTCCACATGGCATAGGTATTTATCCCCAGCAAGGCAGAGTGATGCTGCAAGGAACGCACAGCTAGCCACACGTGTCAGAAGCAGAACCTAAGCCCTCTGGTTTTCCATTCAAGACCATGCGTTTGATTTCCATTAAAGCATCCTGAAAATGGACTATGGCAGGGTCCCACTTAGCAGTCAGTGTTCTACTATCTCATTTCACCATTTGGCGACCCTAAAGTGGGTCATTATTCATGCTTTTGCTGATGAGAAACAAAACTAACAGAAGCTAAGTGACTTTCCAAAGTTCTCTTTGGTGAGACTGACACTTGGTGATTGGTCTTTAGGCTCAGGCCAGGATGCTTTCCACTCTGCCACAGTAAACCTGGGGACCTCGGGACACAGACTTCTTTTTGGGGGGCTGTTTTTCCCCAAATAAGGTCTCACTCTGTCATCCAGGCTGCAGTACAGTGGCATGATCATAGCTCACTATAACCTCGAACTCCTGGGCCCAAGGGATCCTCCTACCTCAGCCTCCTAAGTAGCTGGGACTACAGGTACATACTACCATGCTCAGCTAATTTTTCAATTTTTTGTAGAGACAGAGACCTCACTATGTTGCCCAGGCTGGTCTAGAACTCCTGGCCTCAAGCAATCCTCTTGCCTCGGCCTCCCAAAGTGCTGGGATTACAGGTGTGAGCCACCGTGCCCGGCCAGGACATAGGCTTTCACTGTGGCCCTATAAAGCTGCTCCCATCGTCCAAGCACCAAAGTGTGGTATGTAAGTCAAACCCAAAATCATAGTGAGAAACAGTTATAAACACTGAAGAGTTACCACCTTCACCTCAACAAGACCCCAAGCCTCAGAAACCCAACTTCACAAAAAAGCATCTCCACGGAGGGAGAAGGTTTGACACAATTTTGTGACTGTAAGTTGGCACAACCAAATGGGAAAACAATCGAACCACATGTATCAAGAGCCTTAAAAATGTCTAAAACCTTTGACTTGGTAATTCCACTTCCAGAAACCTATCGTAAAGAAATCTGAAAGCTGGAACTAGGTTTATGCACACAAATATACACACACAAACACTCATTCAGTATTAGTTACCAGAGAAAAATACAGGAAATGGTCTTACTACCCAATACTACAGATAAGATTGGGAAAAGGACAAACTATCATTGCAATAGGATATTATAACATTATGTTCCATTACAAATGATACTTAAAAGCCTGCTCTTTACACCACAAGTAAATGCTTATATTACATTAAGAGAAAAATCCAGTAAAATAGTCCACATTACGTGATTTCACATTGAAAAGAAATATGCAAAGAAAAAAAGAAAATGCAGTGCATGTGTTCACATGAATTATTTTGTTCCTTATACGCTTAACGTTTCCCACATTTTCTACAAAGAAAAATCTCATAAATATAAGCATCATTTGAAAGACATGATAACCCATAATGCTGAAGAAAAGGGGCAACAGGTGGAATTTAAGATCCACCTAAGAATTTATTTAGCCTTGTTTTCCTTTTCAGATTATGCTAACAGGTTACAAGATACTGCAAAGTCAGGGAGTGACCTGAGAAAGAGATTGATGGAGACCCAAACAGCCCAGCAGAGCAGTGAAGCACAGAGGGGGCAAGTCCCAGGCACCGCCCACACGGGGCAGGCCCCCTCCAGAGCACAGGGGAACACTCCTAAGGGAGTGACCGGAGGAACAGGCACCACCTTGTTCAAACTCCACAATCACCTTAGGAATTAGGGACTGATGTCATTATTCCCATTTTATAGAAAATGGAGCTCACTGAGAGTTCAAAAGGCAACTAACTACTCTTAGGATAAAGCCAGATAACTCAAGGGAGCTGGGGTGATGAGAAAGCCCAGGGCAAACAGACAGCAGGACACAAAGGACGTGTGATCGAAGTCGACTGTTGGATACGCAGTGAAGGCCATTTTGAGGCTTGGTGATGTAAATGCTGTCCACCAAGTTTTCAACTTTTAGAAGTAATCTTGCAGATAAAGCACAGAAGTCTTAATTGTAGGTGTGGGAGAGAACATACATGTTAGCCATCTTACCAGCAGGAAAATACAGACGCCAGAACACGGGAGGCAGATGCAGCAAGGGCGGCATGCTGGTGGCTCTGCCTCACACAGCAAGAGCCACGGGACCTGCACAGGGCCCAGAGATAGCAGCAAGAGCCTATTATTTAGAGATACTGACCTACCCCTATTCACCCCAGGCTAGGATTAGGGCAGGCAGGAAGGAAGCAAGGGACTCTAGCTTTTCCATATAAGCCTTGCCCATGTGATTTTCAATCCCTGCCTGTGTTATTATGGCTAAAAACCTAATTCTTTAAAAAAAGACATTAGGCCAGAATTTAAACCTACTAAGAGAGCAGAAGCTTCTTACTTTAAGCTCATATCACTCTCTTCGTGTGGTTAAAAAGCTCTGCGGTCGAATGAAGACAGCTGTCAGTGGGACGGCCTGGAAGTTTCAGCCAAAGGCATCCCCAACAACCGGCGTAAGATCCCAGCTCCCCACTGGGCAGAAGCCACCTTCAGTGCACACCATTCCAAGCATCTTTCTTGTGCAGATAAACTGGGAGGTGATTACAGGTGTGGGCTCATAGTATACATGCCACTATGAATATAAAGACTTTTAAGTTTCAACAGGAAAAAAAAAAAAAAAAAAACTCTACATGAGCTCTGGAAATAGCATGCTTCCTTCTCTTAGTCTTCTTGCCAAAGGCCCCTTGTCCTCCTTCCAACACAATCTCCTCAAAGCAGTTACAATGATCTGCTCACCAAACCCAATCATGTCACTCCCTGGCTCAAAATCCTTCCTTGGCTCTCCACGGACTACAGGCCAGAATCTACACCCAGCTGCTGGCCTCTTTGATCTTGGGCTCCTCTCCCACTTGCCGCGTTGCAGTTTGCTCAGGCCAAGTGGGCTCCTGCAATTCCCAGCCCGAAGGTGCTCTTAGCCACCTGAGCCCTGCAGGCGCTGCTCTACCTGCTCACAATGTCCTTCTGGAACATCTCTTACCAGCCCAACAAGCATTTCCACTTCTAAGATTCAGCTCAAGTCCTGCCTCGGCAGGAATGCTCCCCGATTCTCCTGGATGGACTTACCCCCTCTAATAATCACTGCATTGATTATTATCTTCTTTCCCTTTGTGGTCCCCCACAGACAAAATGGGTCTTTCTACTTTTGTGTCTTCAGGTTCTGAAAAACAGCAACCACTACAGTAACAACACTGTACCACTACAACACCAACCACTACAACCACTACAACAACCAAGACTGGCTCTTAAAATGGGCTGCCAGACCCTATTCCGAGCACCTTTAAATACATTATTTCCTTTAATCCTTATATAAGGTAGGTACTATTACAATACTCATTTTACAGAAAGGACACCTGGAGCTCTGGGGATTTGAACAACTTAACCAGTATCACACAGCTGATTACTGGTAGAGCCAGGATTCAAACCCAGGCATTCTGATTTGGACCTGATAGGCCTGCCCCATATGGTTGTGCAGGTTGTACACTGCACAATTCTATAGTCCACCATTTGTGTCACAGTTTAGCTCAGCACTCTCCAATAGAAATATAATGCAAGCCACATATGTAAATTTTAAATTTTCTAGGCGCTACATTAAACGACAGTAAAAATAAACAGGTGAAATTTTAATGCTTTATTTAACTCATCTAAATCTTATTTCAACATATATTCAATATTAAAAATTATTACAGATATTTCTTATTCCTTTATTTTTATTAAGTCTTCAAAATCCAGTGTATATTTTACATATATAATACATTTCAATTTGGATTTTTCCACATTTCGACTGTTCAGTAGCCACATGTGGCTAGTGGCTACCATACTGGACAGCACAGGCCTAGCTATGGCTTGAACAAGCCCCAACCTCTCTGGGCCTCAGTATCCCCACATTAAAAATGAGAGTGGACTTGATCTCTACATCTTCTTTCACTGTCAAGTTCAGTTCAACAGCCTTTCATTGATTCCAAGAGCTAATATCTACACAGCCCCCTTCATGTTATACTGGACAACAAAGCTTTCTCTAGTTCTCCAAAAATGTTTCCAGTTGAAAGTATCAGAAACTGTGGCTCAGAGAGGTCAACTGCTCCACCCAAAGTCACACAGCTAGTGGGGACCAGAACTTAGGCCTCTTGCCTGCAAATACAGTCCAATGGTGTTCATTTACTGCTTGCTAATACTTCACCCAGCAGCCCAAGCACATGGGTGCCTTCCCTAGAGGGAGATACTACCTCTCCTGTGGGCATCGTAGGAATCTCTGAAATTTAATGAACCGTTCTGAGCATCAACTTTTAAAGACAGCCCATCATGTACCCTTCTCTGCTTCATGGGCAGAGGAACATCTGGAAGTTTAAATCACTCAACAGCTGGGCAACAGTCTCATCCTTGAAAAGCATAATTTATCACAACGACAACGAAAACCATATTATTAATGTGGGGGGAGGGATGGTGTTACTTTGCAGCGATCAGTTTCTTGGCCGGGAGGGTGTGTGTGTTTGCCCTGGGCCCCGTGATCTACCAGAGTAAATGGAATGAGCCTGCTGGGAATCCACTCTCCCTGACTAACATCCCAGCCCACACAGGGGCATCCCTTCCCTGTCAAGGATCAGGTCTGCAGGAGGGCTAGACTACTGGTCGTGAACCTGGCCTTATCTTCTCAACATAGAGGATCCATCCCCAAGCAGGCTGAACTGGGGGCAGGGCGAGACCCCTGAGAGCAACTCCACCAGGGACATCTCTATAAAAGGCAAGGAGTTCCAAACCCCAAATGCTTGGCCACACCCTTAGAGCCATGCTCAATCCAGTGACATTCCAGAAGGATGAAAGAATGTGGATGATCCTTGGAGCTGCCAGATGGGACCCTGATATGATCTGTGGTGTGAGGACAAAGGACATATGCCTTCTAATTCCACCTCCGCATGTCTTCTGATACTATCGGTGAGGGTAAACTACTTGGCCAAAGAAGCTCCTTCCAATTTTGAGAGTCTGCAATCCCAGGAAAATCCGAAGGTAGCACTGGGTCCTAGCTACATACCCCAGAAATTCCGGCACGTGTAACCTTAGGGGCCTTCCCCAACTGCTCTGCTCTGAGCTCCAGTGGCTGGGCAGCCAGCAGATGCTACTAATACACTTTTCTCCAATGCCCCAGACTCTTCATACTGCTCACCTCAATCAACCCACCCGGAAACCTGGAAGGAGAGACCACCTCTAGGCAGAAGAGCATACCAGTGAAGAGAGACCCTAAAGCCAGGCTGCCTGGCCTCAAATCCTGGTCCTGGCCCTGCTACTTGTCACCTGTGGAGTGTGAGAAATTATTTATCTCTCTTCCTCAGTTTCTCTATCTGAGAAACTACTATCAACCACTTAGACTTGTAGGGATTAAATATACAGACTGAATACAGACGCAGACTACTCAGAACAGCCTGGTAGCAGTCACAGCCACTTATGAGTGCCCCTACATGAGTTTACAAGTGGGGAAAGCAAGATCCAAGAGGAGTGAAGCAATTAGCCTCATTTTGCAGAGACAGAGCTCATACCTGGCTGGATCCCAGGACTCCAGAGCTGGGAAGAAAAAAACTAAAGCAACACATATACATGGGTTTTGCAAACTATAAAGCACCAAACACTCTTGCTCATTCAATAAATAATTACCAAACAATTGTGCTGCAGGCTCAGTACTAGTTGGACTATCCTGGGGCCCACAGGCCATTAGAGAATAGTAACCAGAACTTCCTATTGCACACCTCAATCAACCTACCTGGAAACCGGGAAGGAGAGACCACCTATTTCTACGTTGGCTCTGGGAGAAGCTTTTAATGCACAGAATCCCATTCAATCCTCACAACAAAGTTATGTATCTAGTAGGTACCATTTATTTTCTAGTTTTACAGATGAGGGCACTGAAACTCCAGAGGGTAAAAAACTTGCTGAGATCTCAGAGTTTTGAAGTGGCGGAGGGGGAACTCAAATCGCCACTGTGGGAGCTGGAAGGGTGTATTATCCATTATGCTCTACTGCCTCCAGGCACACAGGACCAATGCTTTGTGGCTTTTGGTGGTCTCTCTCACCAAATATCTGAATGATTCAAAATGCCAGGCACAGCCCTTGGTTGTAAAAAGCCCAGGCTCTGGGCCTGGTACAATAAATGAATGAATCCGTCTTGCTCATGAACCAGGTCCCTCTTCTCCCCGCTTTCACAACCTGGGCCCCAAATGGGGAATGTCAGGTGGGCGGCGGCACAGGCATCAAGCAGCTATTTATTCTTCATTTTGATATCCGGAGCTGGGTGGGGCCTCTGGGAGCCCCTTCTATTCAGCTGCAGTTTATCTGTTTCTGAAAGGCTTATCCTGGTGGGGGGCTATCCAAGCTCTCAGGCAAGCAAACACACCTCCACTGGAGGAGGCACCCTACATTCCTACATTCCATGCATAACATGGGAAGTATGGAGGGGAAGAGGTGGGAAATCCCACTGGGGCAGGTCGAGATCAGCTGCTGGAAAGCCGGGATCCAGCAGGACCATGAACCTGCCTGGAGTCCTGCGTCCACATTGAGGGAGAGGTAAACCACAACCCGGTGGTTTCCTGAGTTCCAGTCCCCCCCACTCCCACCTTGGGACCTTCTGTGAGTCACAGGAACAAGGCCACAAGCAGCACCACTAATTCAGCATGTATCTCCAGCCCCTGAGTTAATAATCACTTTGCATGCACTATCTCATTTAACTCTCAAAAAAAATGATATTTTTATGCTCAATTCGAGAGGAGGAAACTGAGGCAGAGAGAAGTTAAGTTCATTGCATAATGAACTGCGTAGTAATAGCATGAGGCGATGGCAGTAGCAAACCCACTGCCCTCCAGTTCCAGGAACTGCGTTTGTAACCATCCCCCCAAGGACATTTCTTTTGAGATTATTGATGAGGGTGAACTATTTGGCCACCCCTTCCAATTTTAAGAGTCTATGGTCCTAGGAAAATCCCAAAGCAGCACTGGGTCCTAGGTATACACCCCAGAAACCCTGGCAAACATAACCAGGTGCACAAGAATGCCCGCAGCAGCACTGTTTGTGTGTAGGGGGGGAAACCTGCCAACTATTCATGTGTCTTTGGAGAATACATAATGAACTATAGTCTGTTCACACATTGGAATAGATCATTTCAGTGAAAAATAAACCCCAGCAACAGGCATCAGCAAAGTAAGCTGCACACAATATGGAATTTCTGTAAAGCTCCAAAGAAAGGAAAGGAAAAAACAAAGTATTTAGGGATACTCGATTATATAGGAAGACTTTCGTTTTTGAGTATTATTCAGCAATGACGTAATAAATACCAAAATTAAGGATAATGGTCACTTGTGGGGGACATGGCTGGGGGGTGGGGAATGGGAAAACCGGAAAGAAAAGTAGCTGGAGTCAACGTCAGTGGTCACAGTCTAGTTCCCAAGCAGGGTGGGTCACAGGTGCCACTTACTATGCCTCATGCCTGGCCTGTCAGCAACGTCTATTCTTTTGTGGGTATCAATAGTATTAATATATAATAGACTAATAAAGGTTGCGGCTACAGGAAATTCACTCGCCAACTCTGTCACACAAAAAATGTTTGCCAGCCGTTTATGTGGTGGGTATCAGAACCCCTAGAGAGGCCTTTGGAAGAGGATTCGCTGTGTTGGAATTTCCAGGGTGGGTACCCTGTGCCCCTGCCTGCCATGAATCTTTGCCAGATGCAAGAGAGCTGTGTGTTCCCCTCCACAGTTGCAAAATGGGGTCATGGCCTCCTCCTGATGGAGCTGCTGAAAGGACTGACAACATGTGATGTGCAAAAGCTGAGCTAAGCCCCAGCGCAGGGTAAACACTGGTATGGAGAGGATGGATGAAGACCCAGGAAACAGTACAGCCACTTCTGGTTGGAGGGCCTTGGCTGAGTTTCTGAAGCTGTCTGTGCCTCACATCGCAAGCACAGGCAACAAAAGAAGGAAGGGTCAGTGGGACTTCATCAACATTAAAAATGTTTGTATAATGCATCAAAGGACACTAGCAAGAGGGCAAAATGACAACACACAGAATGAGGGAGAAAATATCTACAAATCATATACCTGAAAAAAGATTAGTATCCAGAATATATAAAGAACTCCCACAACTCAACAACCACCAAAATTTCTCCAAAGAATATAGACAAGTGGCCAATAAGCACATGAAAGGATGCTCAACATCACTAGTCATTAGGGAAATGCAAATCAAAACCACAATGAGATACCACTTCATACTTACTAGAATAGCTATTATTTAAAAAAAAAAAATAGAAAATAGCAAGTGTGGAGAAATGGGAATCCTTATGCCTGTGTATCGGGAATGGGGAATTGGGCAGCCACCACTGAGGAAAACAGTACAGCAGTTCCCCAAAGAATCATAGAATTACCATATGACCCAGCAACACCTGAGTACCCATGTTCACAGCAACAGCCCAAATATCCATCAGCAGATGAATGGATACAAAAAATGTGGTATATATACACAATAAAAAAATGCAGCCTTAAAAAGGAATGAAGCCTGGTACAGTGGCTCACGCCTATAATAATAAGACTCTGGGAGGCCAAGGTGGGAGGATTGCTTGAGCTCAGCAGTTTGAGACCAGCTTGAGCAAGAAGACTTCATCTCTACTGAAAATAGAAAAATTAGCTGGGCGCCTGTAGTGGTGTGCCTGTAGTCCCAGCTACTCTGGGGGCTGAGGCAAGAGGATAACTTGAGCCCAGGAGTTTGAGATTACAGTAAGCTACGATGATGCCACCGCACTCTAGTCAGGGCAACAGAGTGAGACTCTGTCTCAAAAGATAATAATAAAGAATGAAATTGTGACACAGGCTACAACATGGATGAACCTAATTACTCTAAGTGAAATAAGCCAGTCACTTAAGGAAAGTACTATTAATACACGAATCCACTTATGAGGTCCCTGGAGCAGTCAGAGTCCCAGGGACAGAGTAGAACAGGAGATGAGGGTTGGGGGAATGGGGAGTTAGTGTTTAATGGGTACAGAGTTTCAGTTTGAGATGATGAAAAAAAGTTCTGGAGATGGTTTGTGGTGATGGTTACACAACATGAATGTACTTACTGCTACCGAATTGCACACTTAAAAATGGTTAAAATGGTAACTTTTATGTTATGTAACTTTTACCATAATAAAAAAAATTAAACATAAAAATTAAACTGTCCCTCAATCCTCACATCTGCAAAATGGGGGTGGTGATCACATTAGTCATCTGCAAGCTTTTGCCAAGAAGATTAAATTAGTCCAACCCTTCAGAGCCTTCAGAGACACATGAAAGGCGGGCTCACCCTGTGCAGAAACCCTCCCGGCTGACACAAAGGCTTGGGTTCCAGGGAGGTGTGGAGCTGGCTCAGGTGTCCTCACCTGCTCAGCTGCTCCTAGTGCCCTGAAATTCTTTCCTTGAGAATAATAGGGAAGGAGGTGTCCATGGGGGTCGTGGGGCTTCTCCACAGGGCAGTTTCCTCTCTACTCCCAAGTCCACTTTCAAATAGCCTCCTGGACGGAGGAAAACTCTCCACTCACGACAACTAACAGTGCAGAAATAATGTCCTGTCTGTGTGGTTCACAGATCTGCCATCTGGTCCCCATGTTGCCTACATCACCCCCTCCTGTTTACACTTGGTGTGGGGGTGACCACGTTTCCTTGCAAGGAAACAGCACACCTGAATGCCAAGCCTCAGGACCCAAAGACAAGGCCTAAAAGATAACAGCCACGCCCCAGAGTTGTTCGTCCTAGCTCAGTGTCCTCATCTGTCCAATGTAGACAATGATCCCCAACTCACAGGTTTGTGAGCAGACCAAAATGCAAACATTATTTTCATTCATTCACTTAACAGACGAATACAGGCCCGGCCCAGGGCAGAGAGCAGATGATCAGGCATAGGGATTATTTTTACTAGGGGATAAATCTTAGGCAAGATAAATAACTAAACAGGTTGTCAGACAGTGGCCAGTGCCAAGCAGGGAAAGAACACAGTGAAGAAAGAGCACCCTGAGGCATGATGGAGAGTGACACCTCTCACCAAAGCTCCCTAGCAGGGAGGACCTGCGGAGGGAGGGAGCAGGCCATGCCACAGCCTGGCGTTGGGGTCACAGCAAAGAAGCCCTGTGGCCGTGACTGGAGCAGGGCACCGCGAGGGGCACGGCAGATCTCGGTCACATGGCGGCTGTGGGCTCGTCCTGGATAGTCCTGACCAGGGGTGACTTGATCTGACCTAGATTTTATCAAGGTGATTCTGCTGCTGTAAGAACTTAATGGCCAGGGGCATGGGTGGGGAAGAAGGTCACAACGAGATCATTTATAACAATCCACTTTCCCTAAAAAAGCACAGATTGACATTGCAGGGAGAAAACAGGGCAAAGTCAGGTGCATGCTGTGACTTCATCAAGAAACAGCGCTGGGATGAGTGCTTTCTGTGCATTTACTCATTTTCTCCACGACCCTAGAACAAAGGCTCATTATTATTCCCATTTTACAGATGAGGAACTGGGGCACAGGGATTTGAAGGTCACACAGACATTTAGTGGCAGAGCTGAGGTTCAAGCCAGATGGTCTGCCGTAGCATTTGAAGGAACAGAAGCAGACACAGGGCAGGGACAGGAGAGGAAGCCCTGGCGGACGGACGTGGTCACTGTCACTCACGTGGCCTAATGCAGAGCTGTGTATGGAGGAGCCACTTGCAAATATGACCAGGAGGGAATCTGACCTGTGTGCACTTTTTCTGCTTCAGAAATCAGAGGCATCGAGCAAGAGAGAACCACGGGCCAGAGACCCAGACATTTCCTCTCCACTGAAACCTGGTGGTCAATCTGCTCATCTCCTCCCCATCTCACCACCACATAAAATTCTGTTTAAAATTTTTAAAAGTTTATGATATAGGAAAAACGAAAACAAACCTGTAAGCTTTTTATCTGTAACTCTCAGCACCTAAGACAACTATTACTTTAATTTTTCTCTTTTCTCTCTCAATCTCTATCCAGAGATTGTACAATTTATGACCAGAGATTTGGGGTTACAATACAAAAATTTGCAGCCAAAGTCAAAAGTGTCCTACTCCTTTGGGGTGTACAGAGGGGTGGGACAGGGAAGTGGAGGTGGGAATATAGAAAAACTTTACCTAGGGAACAGCACTTGTATTTTCTGCACAACTATGAGGTGCCAGGTGTAGTCTTTGCACTCTGACCTGGGCTCTGCTCTACCTTTTAATAACTGCGTGCAGTTGGCTAAGTTAGTTACCTCTCTGAACCTCAGTTTGTCTCATCTGAAAGATGGGGTCAAAACGGCTCCTATTACCTACTGCTCATTTACTGAGCAAATAACTCGAATGAAGTCCCTGGCACTGTGCCCAGCACACAGTGGGCTCTCACAGGATGTCAGCTGCTGTGAATAATCACAATATTATTACTACTACAAATCTTCACATGCAATCAGAGGCAGCAATTAGTGGTTCCCATGCAGAGATAAGAACTGGGGACTTGCAGCCCCTCTCTGACAGGCAGACCCATCTCCTCCTACTCCCCACTCCCCACCGACCCTGTCCATCAACCCTATCTCACCTACCCAGGAAGTGGCCCCCAGACCTCAGCCATCCCACTCCCTGAAGGACCCAGATGACACACCTCCCCTCTGAAGCCTGCCCTTGTCATCCACTGCTTCCTTCCTTGAGCTCCAGCGCTGGCCCTGTCGGTCTCCGGGAGGACCACTGGCCCACTGTGGTACTGTGGCCATGTGCCAAATCCTGTGTCTGTGTCCCTGCACTGGACTCAGAGGGGTCCCCAGCCTCTTCTCAACTGCAGAGCTACAGTCTCGCACAGTCCCGCACGTGAGCCACGCAGTAAATGGCGGGTGACTGAATTTATCTGTCCACTTGCAATTTATCTGTCCCATGCGCAATTAGTTAATATTTATTATTCACGTGAATTAATATAGAAAAAGTTCTTCAAACTGTCACAAACTCACCGCTTCCTATCTCTATGATGCCATTTTATTATAGCTATTAATAATACTAAATAACATTATGCTGGATTGTAACTAAATTAATGCTATATTACATTCTTGGTGCTCTTTCTCTCACTCTAAGTCTTTCAAAGGCAAGAAGTGGCTCTTATAGAGTATAAAATCTATAGTTCCTCTTTTTTTTTTATCCCTGTTCCCCAAAGTCTCACGCAGTTCCAGGCACCTACTAAGCTTCTATAGTTCCTAACCACGACCTTATTGAATTTTTCGCCCTACAACACTCAGAGCGATAACAAGATGGGAAAAGCTGCACAAAATGGATGGACTGGTAGCTGAATGGTCTATTTCTTTACGCAATTTTGCTGTGATCACTTATTGTAAATGAAGACGAATCTGCAAATCATGCCTGTTCGCCTGACAGAAATCAGCAATGGCTAATCAGTCAGTTGAGCAGAAGTCGGTGAGCTGCCAGAGACCATGACCGCTCAGTCAGCATGACCCTATATCACCAAGTCCTATGTTAAGTGGCAGGATACAAAAGGACTGGCTTCCTTCCCCTACTCACACCAAAAAAAAAAAAAAAAAA